>JAFBJS010008144.1:6867-20217 GCA_016785265.1 Paraplagusia blochii
CATTTCCAGCCGCTTAAATCTGCCCACTGTTCACTTTGGTGATGGGATCACAACACAATGTAAAAGAGTTTGCTTTCCTTCCTTCCTTCCTTTTTCAGGACAGAGAGTATCAAATTGATATCAGTATCGTCAGTTGATGCCTTCCAAGACCCACCAAGGGTACGAAATAAAACATCCATGATGCACTGAGGCAGCTTTCACGAACCATGATATAAAGAGGAAATACTGTACATGAAAAAGTTGGATCCGACCATCACAAAAACGCTATATCTGTAGTATAGAATACCTCAGAAAATCAATATTTTTTTTCTGTTGGAAGAATTTAGAAAACAAATAAAGTGTACTTTTAGCGTTAAGTGTGAAACATTCATATTCACATTATTTTTTTTGTGTGTGTTTTTAATTAACACAGAAACAAATTGAACATCAATTACCCCCTCACCCACTTCCTTACACGACTTCCTGGTGTATGAGACTGTTGAGCCAAATACATATTTTACATCTACATTATGGATTGCATAATATAATCAATGGATATGTTGGAAAGGTGGATTCCATCCATCTATTCATCCATTTTCACCTGCTTTTCCATTGCTGCAGCAGTCTCCATAACTGGCACCCAAATCACATTCCACCACACTGCACCTTCCTGTAGGTGGTGACTCACTGGTAAAGGGGATACCGTAACTTTTTTTTTACCAATTTTAGTCTGTTTGATAGCAAATATCGTCTGCTTTCTAGGTGCAACGGTCGGATCATTACTTCAAGCCACATTTTAGCAGAAGAGAACGTCCTTTCTTCCAAATTTGTACATTTTTTTTCTTTGTAATTAACATATATGATAATACTCTATGTTGATACTGATATCTGATACTCCTAACATTACTAAGTATTGGATGCAGTTTTAGTGAGGTTTCTAACATCTTAGATATTAGGAGCCATACCTGGACCCAGAATAGTATCAGCTTAGGGCCATAAAGTATCAATAGAGGAGAGAGGCTTCATCTACCCAATATTTATTACACAGGAAAGATGTGTGGGAACACTCACTCAATACAAGTTTTGTTTTTGCGGTGCAGTCTTTGGATTATCTTGAACTGAATAAGGCGGTGTTTTGTGTTAGCAGAGCATTGCCAATAATGCCATAACTAAATATAAATTATACACCTATGTTTTTATGCAGGAGAGCACAAATATATTACACATTTATTATTATATATGCATATTCATTGAGATAACATTTGACAAAAATATCCTGAATACGAAATGTTTGTGTCCACACTCGTCAAGTATTCTGGACTGAATATCGCACCGGGCTCGTTTTGGCACACGTGCCATATTTTTGACACCACAACATATAGTAAATACATTTTGTACCATTAGAAAACAAATAGTCCTGTGACTCAAAAAATACACTTAACTCTAAAATATCTTTCTTCACCTGATTTATATTGCATGTCCCTTGTGGAACTCTTTCTTTACATCCAGAGGTTTTGGATAAACAACTCACGGAAAGTTTTTCCGTCCGACCACAAAACAGCAGTAATTATCGGAAAATATTTTAAACACAGCCATATGGTGGAGGCCTGGTCTCTTGGTGCACTTGCCTTAAAGATAGCAGATCACTGGCTCCAGCCTCATGGCCTTTTCACTTAGACTATTGTGAACATGCTGTATGCTTAATCTGGGTGGGTTTTCTCCACGTTCTTTGGTTTCCAACAACAGTCTAAGACCATGGGGATCAGGTTAACTGGGCAGACTAAGGGGGGACCACACTTGGGAGCTACGATTTCATGTTTGTAACTCAAATAAATAAAATTCAATTGCAGATTATTTTTGCAAAACAAAAAAAGAATTATGAAGTAGTTACAGCATTAGAGACTTCCGACTACAACCAGCCCTTTGAAGGAGAGCTGATGTGGTGCCTGGCCCTGATGAAAATTTGTTTGACACCCTGTCTTATAATGTACTGTAGAGTCACAATTTCACACTAGAACAATTTCTTAAATAATATATTAGGTAATAATTGAATAATGTAATGTAAATTCCTTTTTTTGTCATTGTGACGTTGTGATTCAGACCACAGCGCACAACGAAATTTGGCCTCTGCATTTAACCCATCATCAAAGTGAGCAGTGGCCAACTATTGAGCGCCCGGGGAGCTGTGAGTGGGGACGATACCATGCTCAGCAGTAACTTGGTAGTAGGGGGATTCTAACTGCAGAACCACCACTGCACAACTAATAACTCTAAGATCTCCATTGTCTGTGTTTTGCCAAATTATTTCAATATGCCCTGAGGTAGTTTGGGGGAAAAACAACTGAAATACATACAGTAAGTGGTGTAGCGGTTATGGTAATGGACTTGGGTCTACAAGGCTTCAGGTTCGACTCAACCAGCTACCAGGTTGCCACTGAGGTGTTCTGATCATAGCCCTGCCCCGACCCACATAACATCCAATGGGCTCATCACCCACCGGAAGGCTCACAGTATGGAGCAGTGTGATTTGGGTGGAGGCAGAGAGACTGTCCCTGCCCCTATCACCCAGTATTGGATAATGGAATGAATTTGAACAAATGAATACATTCATTACTAAAACTTAGAATAAGACAAGAAGTTGCAGTAGGGCTCAAGCGCCACCTGCTGTTATATGAATGAAATTATTTATTCAAGATTCGTTCCATTTACTGTTCACAGGTCAAAGATCCAAATCGTAATAAAAATAGTCGGTCTGCTCAACGCTAGCTCTGAATGTTAGACCTGATCTAGAATGTGACATTGGATTACCAACCAGACCAGACTCGAAGTCGTCCGTTTATCATGACCCAGATACATACGGTGCCACTGATGCATGTTTAATCACGACTGCAGAGTCAGCTGTGTACTTCAGATAAAACTTTTACACCCAAACTTGCAGACTGCATGGGATATGCAAATATGACACGCTATCTCAGCCTCTGCACAGCATCCTACTGCACCAGCAGCCCTGTGTCTCGCTCTGGGCTGAATGGAATCTAATTACTTTCACTGTTGGTACAGACAGCAAGAGTGCTGGAAACTGATCTCTGAAGAAGAGGAAGAAGCCTGAGCCTCAGCTTTGTAAATGATACCAGAGAAAATAAGGCGGTAAAAGGGATTGTTTTCATGATAATTAAACCCTGGTGCATCCTCCTATAACACTTACTGTCTTAGTTCAACTTTGCCTTCAGAACCAAGGTTAAAGAAACAGGAGGAAAAAAAAATCGATTGCCATGATTGATTTTGAGAAGTGTCTTCTTGGGTTTTGCAGAGTGTTTTCCCTCTAAACACCATTTTATCAAACTAACTTACTTTATTTCCCCTAGAATTGTGAATGTTGTTGACTTCTTATGCCAGTTTACCTTCCATTCCATCCATTCATCCATTTTCACCTGCCATCACTGTCATCCATGAAACCCAGTGTCCACGACTGCCACCCAAATCACATGACACCACACCAGATGCTCCTAATGATGCTGAGGCCCTGGGGAACATGCTTTTCTCCGCCGTACTACAATAAAGGGTAATTGCACATCCACTCCAGTAGTTGGCAGTGGCGCTCTCATTGCCCATTGTGCGCAGCGAGTTGAACTATATCTCTTTCTTTTTGTTTTCTTCATGTTAACAAGGATACGATGTTATGTTATGTTAGTTGCAGCGGAGAGTGGGTGGTAATTTCATGCAGGTGGTGAGCCCACTGGCTTATTTTGGCAGATAAATGTAACTTTATTTTGCAGTTTTATACCATTATTTTGGCAAGAAATGTGTAATTCATTCGAGTCAAAGACATTTGTTGCTACATGGACTTTTCCTTTTCACGTGCTCTGTGAGTATGGTTTTAGCTACAGATGCATTTTTGTTTTAGCAACTTTTTTCTTACTGACTTTTTAATTTGGTGCACTGTTTTTTTTTGTCCTAATACAGATGGTATATTTCTCAAGTTTTCTTCGGGAAACTTGAGCTTTTACCATAACAATCACACGTTAATGAATGTAACAATTTTTCTATTTTTAATATATTTAGTATTGAATCTATCCTAATCCTATATTTTACCTTAAACACATATGGTTTTATTCAGTTTATTTAGTAAAGACAATCAACACGTTTTCCTATATTTCAAAATAATCATAGTTTTTTACTTAGTTAACATCTAATTTGAACTACCAAGCTAGACGTTACAAATACCATGTAGTGTTATTTATTTATTTATTTTTTTGTGTTATTTTTGTATTTGTCTTTGGTTAATGTGTTCTCCAGTCCAGTGTCAGTAGAGTACAACAGCTACACTGTGGATCACCTCTGGTTTGTACCATGTTAATACCATTCCAAAATCAATTTTTTTCTGTACACTTACCCCTTCCTTTTAATGACCTGTCATTGGTCTAAGGAACAGGAGCGCTAAGCACAGTATAAGGCATGGCAGCCATTTTCTCTTTGGAACATTAGTCTTGTTTCTTATAGACATCTTGCAAAGAAAGAGCAGAAAATTGAGGCTGATTCCCGTGAAAGACGGATGAGGCTTTACAATCTGGAAAAGCTTCACAGCCACAGCTCCTGTGGAGAGAATAGGAGAGGATTTTCTGAATCTTAGCTGGGGGATTAGCTCTCCGTCATGTTTCCTCTGTCATAGTCATATTTTACAGTGAAAGAGAAATCATAATTATTCAACCTTATTTCACTGCCTTTTCTCCTGCTTAAGGAGCCTCTCTTGCATTCTGACTATACAAGGTATAAACATGCTGCATTCCAGCCTTTGACTGAAGGCTGACCGTCCTTTTGGTTAGCACGATTATCAAGATTTTAGTAAAATCCACATCCGTGAGAACCTAAAAACTAAAAATACCGTGCATTTCTCACAGACTGACCTTCTGTGACATGGTTCGGGCATGTGAAAAAGTTACAATGTTATGCTGTGATGAGGCCAAAAAGCTTGACGTTTACAAAAATTGATGAATTACCATTGGTAGCACCAGATTTTAACTAGTTTGTCTGGCCTTCATAAGCCAAACTTACCTGTGAAAAAACTGGTGTCCATTCCACTTTGAGATGATCAGTCCACTTTCTTCTTAAATCCACATTTCTCAAGAGTATAGTGAGTTTTTGAGCAACATCATTAAACCCACCCCATTAGCGTTGTTTGTTTCAACCTACGATTTATAATGTGTTACTGATGGTTACAGCCGCATGACTTTGTGCAAGGACCACCCCACTCTAGTACAGACAAGAATCATTATTATCATGTGATGTTTAAATCATCAATCTGCTGTTGACTAATACAAAAAATCTGTTTTGGTTTAATTTGCACATTATTTGGAACTGTTTTCTGTCAAAGGGACTCAACTACTCAACTTTTCTCTAATGGAAAAGGGGAAGGCATGAACGTATCTATCGTCCAACTGACAGTATCAACCAAACCTTATCAAAGTACATAACATCTGTAAGAACCTTTATCAGTTCATCCTCTGACAATGAGGACTGCAATGGCTCGGTTTTGCCTAATGATGCGCAGCCACAAAATTGTTATAGGGGAAAGCAGCTGCATGTGGAAATGAAAGTCACTAGATGGCAGCATAGCAGGTCATTAATCCGTTTTAATAATCAGTGTATGCAGTATGGTAGTGTAACTCGTAGGACCTGAGACACCCCTTTCTCCTCACTCACAGGATATAGCTTGTGTTACTCCTCTCTAACAGTTTGATCTAAAGAAGCCTCTTGGATGTTGCCTAACTTCAAACTTGACCATCACCCGGATGACTGAGAACCTTCATCAACATGTTGTGTGATGGCAAACAAAGGCTATTAGTTAAACTATTAGTGAAACCAAATAATCGATCACCTAACAGAGCAGGCTGCACAACTCTGCAATATCGGTATTGTTTGATATCGAAATCGGACAACAATTCCCCTCTACTCATACATTCGGCATTCGGTCTAAATGGAAAAAAAAGTCTTTGCTTTCTCACAAGCTCCACAAACTAACAAGTTTGTTTGCAGTCAAGGAAAACAGGGTGGAGTTGGCATGTCCCTCCAGGTGCAGTGACATCCCTAATTACTGGCGTTTACAAGGAACCATTCTCCGTCTCTGTGTCAGCAGGGCTTTGGCCATCTCATATTATTCTCTGCACACTGCTCTCCAGCAGAATTCAGTTTTCTGTTTGCCAAAGATGATGATAATCAATTTCTAAATGGTACGCAGTCATGTGAAGACAGCAGCACTGAGCAACAACAAAGGCCCAGCTGTCAATGTGATGGTAAAAGTCAAACAGAGCAGAGGCTCAGTGAATAGAGCTTTAAATAAATCATCCAACAGCTGCTAAAAATGCTTTGTTAAGGAACTAAGCTTTTAAACTTATCATTTATTATTTATTTACAACTCTCAGACAATGTGAGGTTCTTTGGTCATGTTTCAAATGCAGCCAACAGATTCTTTATAACTGTTTCTGATTTTTTTTTTATTAGATTTGACTAGATTAATTATTTTTATTCATTAGATTAAGATGAATTTATCTGAAAATGTGACAAATAAATTGATTGATGTGCTCAAGAAAACCTTTGCTGTTTCAGTGGTTTACTCTGGTGCTTCTCTAGTTTTGCAGTATTGCTTTTCGAACTGCTTATCTAGATAGAAAATAATAATAATAATAATTTTATTATTATTATTATTATTATTATTTAATTAATAATGTATTAATATTATTAGTATTGCTTTTCAAACTGCTTATCTAGATGGAACATCTTTAATATATAAAATAAATTTATTACATAAAAACCTAATACATCAGTCAGTATTCTGAAATGGAATGTAACTCAAAAACCGCAAAGCAAAACTGAGAAAATGTTCAAAAGAAAGAAAATTTAGAAGAGAGCATAAAAATGAACAAATTAAAAACAAGTTCAGGAAATGACGATGTCTTTAAATGTTACTGGGAACAGAACAGTAATTACAAAGAAAAACAACTTTGTTGATTGTTTGATACACAGTGTGTCCTGCACTGTCCCGATCCTTGTATCATGTCCTCCTAGGGTCTCACTACACAATAGCCGTTTGTCTTATGCATCGTATACTGCAGTGTTAATCCATGTCACATTTTCATGTTCTCAACTCAGAGTTGAGAAAAAAAAATCAACTAAAAAAATTAAGAAATAATTCATTTATGATTAATAATGTAAATATAATGGATTTCATGTCTAATTTTATGAGAAAATCCCAGTTCCCTGTCTTTCAGTGTACTTGTTTTATTTATTCACATTTAAGGTCAAATTGTTGATTGCAACATGAAGGATTTCTCTATGTGTTACACATCATGTGATCCTCCCATCCAGCTGTGTGGGAAGATCTGGCTACGAAACGCAGGCCTTTACGCAACATGTCAAATGTGATTTAAGAGTAAATATTTTTCTGATGAAACATAATTAAGTGTGCCATTTATTTGGCTGCTTTAAATTGCATTAAGTGTAATCACCACTAGGTAAAGAGATATAACTTTATGAATCCTGAGGGAGTATGCTTCAGGAAATTATGGTGTGCTATTCTTATTAAAAGATGATGTGGTTGTCGATCTCAAGTTGTGAAATTTGCCTTCGCATTTCACCCATCACCGTAGTGAGCGGGATGTAATGTGTGGAGACGATACCATGGCTCAGGACACCTCAGTGGTAATGGCTGGAGGGGGATTCGAACCGGGGACCGGTTGTGTTTTCCTGTATGTAAATAGTGGTGGATCAATATTTTTTTTTAAGGATTTGAAGACTGTCAAGTCATCCCTGCTTTTAATTATTAAAAGTGTCTATTGCACAATAAAGCACTGATTTAGGCCTCAGTTATTCCTTGGTTCAGCGCTGTTTAGTCCATGTTCAGAATAAGCAAAGTGAGGAGAAACACTCCTTGTTCAGCTATGGACTGCACCTCTCTACTTGGTTATATCATCTGCATTAACTTCCACAACTGGTGAAGTCATCGGTTTATTAATGTCTCTAGGGCAGAATAACATGTCTATTTATAGCTGCCTGTTTCTTCTCTTCCCTGGAACTTTGTATTTGAACCAGCTTCTTACCATGTGAAGATCAAAAGCATCAACTCCAATGAATTCACAAATGGGCCCCAAATGCTTACACGCCCAGTGTAACACAAACGGTTGTCATGTCTTTGTGCAGAAATTCTTTTGTTTCTGCACAGTGGATCATGTATTTCATTATAATAACTCCAACAGAATTATATTGTGATTTTGCTCATGTTTACACATTGGATTTAAAGGTAGCATATATAAATTCAATTATTTTTTATTTTTTTTGTTTTTGTAATTGTGACGTTTCACGATTCGCGATTCACAACACAGCGCACAACAAAATTAAATATATATATATACATACATACATTTGGAAAGTAGCTCAAAAGACAAAAAAGTGTGGGCACCCCTGGTCTAGTGGATAGGATTCCTGGTTTTCACCCAGCCAGGGTTTGACTCCTGGTATGGGAATCTGCATTCCTTAAATACCTGAGGGATTAATAATGTTCTATTTATAAATAAATCGTCTTAAAAAAGATGTCCTAACTGCTAAATGAAAAGAGTTATTGCTTGTAAAGATGCTGAAATTGGAAATGTTTTTACATGGCTCAAAATTCGCGGTAGTCTGATCGCCCGAGGCGACTTAATTTCCCATTTGGCGAGTTAATTCAGTTACTAGCCAGCCCGGTTGGCTAGTTGAAAATAAATTCTTAAAAACGCATTTTTATGTTGAAAATATAAACATAGCGTTTGTTCCGTTGAATTTGTTTGTGCCGTTGAATTTATTACCACTGCACATGTTTATGACGCATTTGGTTGAGTCTCGCATACTTTCACGTGATATGACAACCAGATTTCAATACTTGTGACCATATTATTGTCCATATAAACATGCGTCTTCATTTGTTTACACTTTTAACTGTCAAAAGATCTTTGTAACGTGGAATTTTCTGAAAGGTGTTAAGCCGCCACCTGAGAAGGGGAAAAAACTACCTAAGTCGGAAGAAGAGAAAAGGGTTGTTGACAGGGAATACGAGACAGAAAAACGGCAAAGGTTTTACAAGTCTGCATGAGAGCACGGCCGGCCCTGGCTTCATTACGATGCGACCGCCCGACTAATGTTTTGTACCCCCTGTTCTGCGTTTTACAAAAACCACAATTTGACGAAGAAATACGCGTTTGTAAACGGCAGTGGCAATATCAAATATGAAAGTGTCGTCGCACACGAGGGCAGTGAAAATCACCGTCGCGCAGTGGCTGCCGAGACTGCCCGTACAGCTGTTATTGGTAGTAGCCCAGCCGTCAAAAATCTAAATATTCTTGAAATAGAGTAAAATGCATATTAACTATGTACAATTGTGTCATTTTTACACATTGACCAAAGTCGGCAGAAGAGAAAAGGGTTGCTGACAAGGAATACGAGACAGAAAAACGCCAAAGTCTGCATGGGAGCACGGCCGGCCCTGGCTTCATTACGATGCGACCGCCCGACTAATGTTTTGTACCCCCTGTTCTGCGTTTTACACAAACCACAATTTGACGAAGAAATCTGCGTATGTAAACGGCAGTGGCAATTTCAAATATGAAAGTGTCGTCGCACACGAGGGCAGTGAAAATCACCGTCGCGCAGTGGCTGCCGAGACTGCCCGTACAGCTGTTATTGGTAGTAGACCAGCCGAAAAAATGATCCAAATAATTCACAATATTCTTGAAATAGAATAAAATGCATATTAACTGTGAACAATTGTGGTCTTTTGTGTCATTTTTACACAGTGCTGAACTTACTGAGATCGGACACATTTTGGCTAGTTGATTTTCTGATTGGCTAGTAACTTTGTAAAGTAACTAGTCCGGTTGGCTGGCAAGAAAAAATATGAATTTCTAGGCTTGTTTTAGTATTAACAGCTAATGGTTAGTGTAGTAACTAAATATAAATAATGTTGAAGAGTAAAAGTTGGTTGTGTTCCATCTGTCATCATTTCAACATTTTCTATCATTATTGTGCTTTTAGCATAATGACTTGCACACGAACTTCCCAGCCCTGAGCTCATAGTGTCTCTGTCAGCCTTTGGGGTCCTTTCCTGGTCCCACGTCTCTCTCCCCGGTCTGCCCACTGTGCCAGGCCTGAGGTCATGCCTAACACTGGTATCGGTGTTGTCACCGTCTGACCCTTCCGTAAACTCTTTAGAGCATGTACAATTAGCTCTGTGATAATGCTGTGGACTGCAGACTACGGGCAGAGGTTGAAAATAAGAAACGATATTAAGTTGTGTTTGCTTTTGGAAATCCATGTATTGCAATTAGCATCTTGGAAATATGACATGTGGTTTGGCAGACCAATCCTAACGCACAAGTCTAATTCAACATTTTCTTCTTCTTTTAGCACAAGGGTGTCAAACATACAGGCTGTGGGCCAAAAACGCCCCCTGTCCACCCCCTGGGCGGGTGAATCTGGACATAATGTGAGACTTCATGTGGGTGGTGGGCCAACTGGAAGAAAGTATGTAGAATTAAATAAATATTTACCAACAGTTTGTACTTTTTTGCGTGAAAACAAATGGGGAAACATGGACTTTTTGTTATTCATATGTATTTATGTTACAATCATAATGGTTATGCCCCACTTTATCACTGCAGGAGTTGCTTATCATTTTGCTTGTAAGTGTGTATGAGTCGAATTAAAAGTCTGGCATCGTCTAGCAGGAGTGACTAAACCACAGGAGACATTAAGCGCATTTACTGACAATGACTAAACATTTGGAAACAGAAAAACCCAAACGCAAATTATTCTTTTGGGTTTGTGTTTAAAGTTAATCAGTTTTAGAGTTGGAAATCTCTAGTGAAGACTTTTATTTTATTTTTTTCTTAGATAGAAAACATTTGCAACAAGGTCTTGCAAACCTTACATTGGTCTTGTATGGTCCTTCAAACGCACTAAAATGACAATAACTTCATTGAATAGATTGGTACCACGTCTCATATCACTTCTGAACTTAAATTTGGCATTGAATTCATTTATTTTAGCTAGCAGCTAGCAGTTATTTTTAGCTAGCAGACTTGTAGCAGTTTTATCTACAAGTCCCTTTATCAAATCCAACTGCAAGTCTAGCCAAGGAGATACAGTACGGCATAGGGATTGAAAAAAAAACTTTTAAAGTGCACAGTTGACCTCCAACTGGTTTGCAAGCAAAATAATGGCAGGCTAAGGAAATACCATTTGAGTCAATCCTAGATAGGGTTGTTGGATAATTCAGTGATGTAGCAATAAATTTGCTATTTCTAATTAGACAAGCCAGACTAATATAACAGCAAATAAAGTGGTAAATCTACCATTCAATGAATTAGCCACAGAAAACAGAACGTTGTCAAATAGGCAAGAAATTGGTTAGAGATTTGTGTTTAAACAGTGACATTTTCTACAAAAACACCTTTTTTTTTAAATGCTTCTTTTAACACAGAGGGTTAACTGTGAATATTAACTCCTTAACTACAGAAAATACACTACACAAGTACAGCCACGGGCAAATGAGTGAAGTGCAACCCAGCACCAGTAAAACTGTCGTCATCCAAAATGACCCAACCCCATGTGACAGACTGTCATACCACCTGAGGCCTTACAACATTAAAAAAAAACACACATCAGAAATACCCCATGCAGCTGACACTGCGATCAAGTGACGGACAGGAGGGAAGGTAGGCGGGCGGTGCTGCTGTGACCAGCAAGACGATCATCAGGGATGATCAGGGTGGAGCTGCCCGGAGCCTTTTCCCATGGTGCTTTACAGAACCTTTAGCTGAAGATGTCAGCGCTCAATGGGGTTTCACAATAAAGGAGTCGACCGTAAAGTGTCAGGAGTTTTAGCTACGAGCAACACATTTGCGTCAGATCTGCTGCCAGGGTCCCTCACCGTCATAACGCTGTTTACAGGATTGGTTGCCAGAAATATGAATAGCTCATGAAAGTATAAATGGCCTCTCTCACAGCAGGTGCTCATGTGAAGTATATATAGAACCCTCAAAATATGAAGACCATCGCAAGCCAACCTGTTGCAGAATCTGTGTTCTGACAAATGCAGAACAAACAAACAAACAAACAAGACGTGCACATCAGATTTTAATAAACAGACCGCCGTGATTTATCTCTGCAGCAAAAACCAATATACAGTTCATCTCGCTCTGTCTACCTTTTTCTATTGCTTTATATGATTATATCTGATCCAGAACCAAGGCTATGACATATTGTGTTTTTGCAACAGCACAGGGTCTGGCTTTTATCACACTGCAAATATATCCTCAGGAAATAAGTACGAAGGTCTAGTGGGAGATTTTTCATTACGTTGATTGTGCAGTGTGAGTGTGATCACAAACAAAGAATATTGCCAATAAAAATTCTCATATCCCTTTAACAAAAACATGCATTCTTGCTCACACATGGAGCTACTTAAAAATTTTTATTATTTTGTCATTCTGATGTGAATTATTCAGCGCTAATTGTCTGCAGGAGTCACAAGACACAAGGCTGAAGCAATTCCATCGTCAACAATGTAGAAACAAACTCAGATCAATAACATCCATGATTCTCCAAAAAGCCAAGCTAGAGGTGAACTAACATTAAATCAACAACAAGCCCCAACACTAGTAAATCAATTCAGCCAGGGGTAGAAGACAGGTAGGTAATAAATTGAGATACACATCAACATTATTACTAACACCTTGAAGTTACAAGACAAAATATTGTTAGATAACCTGATAATAGGCCCTTTTTTTTAGCTTGACATTGATACCATATTGGAGGAATAAAACAAATAATTCAAATAAGATATGAAATGTTGAATAGTTTTGCCATCAAGAATTTAATTACCTACTTAATGTTCACCAAATAAGAAGCTAAACCTAGTCAGTAATATAGTATGTAAGTACAGGGGCGAACAAATAAAATGTATGCCTATTTAACAAGGTTGTTCACTCAAACAAGGAAAAAAGCAAAGATCTAAATGCAATCAAAACCCTAGTGGTATAGTACTTTACCCAAATAAATGGTACTTAGTCAATTTACACCCGAAATAAAGAATATTTGCCAAAAATATTATTATGTATTAATATTATTTTGCTGATGATTTGAGAGGACTTGTACTTACAAGTATGACATTTTTAAAGAAAGAACAATGTTGCTTAAAACAAGTTCTAATAAAAATCAACAGACGTAAGAAAATATCCCATCAATTCTCTAGATCAGGGGGCTCAAATTCAAATAAATTGAGGGCCACCACCCACACTATTGTTTCACCGTTTCAAAGAAATTGAACAAAAAACAAAAAAAAAAACA
>JAFBJS010008148.1:11963-23606 GCA_016785265.1 Paraplagusia blochii
ATCAGGAATGAGGTGATTAGAGGGACAACACAGACAGGAAGGATTGGAGAAAAAGCTAGAGAAGACAGATTGAGATGGTTTGGACATGTTCAGAGGAGGGACAGTGGCGAGATGGAGCTACCAGATAGGAGACAAAGAGGAGAAAGATGCAAGAAGAAATCCCAACACACTCCAAGCTAAAGTACAAATACTTTACTACAGGTGTGTCTTTACTCCTATCCTACAAACGTATCTACTTCAATGACAAAGTTACTGCTTTAAGCGATATTTCGCTGACATTCGTAGCATGATAAACTATACCTGCAACGTCCATCACTTGCCACTAGTATTCTACTCTTTCACTGCATCTCACAATGGAATTTTTGTAAATTGCTTGTATAATATCTACTTATGTGACATTTTTACTACACTCATGATACAGTTTTTGAAGTTTCATGAGGGGTCAGGGTGCAGAGCAGTGTGGTTTGGGTGGTGGTCCTGAAAAGGACCCCGACTGTCCAGTCATTGGTGAACTTGAAGAGTGGGACGTCTATGGTAACATAACTTTATCTTTCAAGTAAAACTACATTTCCTTGGTGCAGTTGTAGTCAAATCTGGCCCTCCCTCCTAAATTGACATCGCCATGGTTACCAACTGCTGTGGGTTTGTTGCTGGAGAAACTGATATTGTCGTTTTACGGAGAGGAGGCGGGTTTTCAGAGCTGAGCATGCTGGGATGACATCCTTCCATCACTCAGACTTTTTCTCATTTCTATTTAGCCCTTGCTCCCCCTTCCTTCCACAGAGAGTAGGATATGAATCCAGGTGAATTGTGGGTAATAAATCCAGCACTCGGCAGCTTTTTCTCCTAATAAAATCTGGACTTTGGATCATAATCACAGAAGTCTGGATTTTTACCTGCTTTGTATGTTCACTTCCTTAATGTGAGTCATTAGAGGAAAATAAAAATTCCAAACCTGACAATCACAGATCAGATTGAAAGTAGAGAGACTTCCATATCATCTACAGGTTTGGGATTATTTGTGATGGATTAAGCATGGATTAAAATGATTTATTATAGCTTTGGTGTATATTTGTGAGTTATTCTTCTGTTTTCAGGTAGAAATGACATTTATCCTTCCATCCATCTCCATTCACTTGTCCATTACCAGGTCACAGTCTCCACAACTGCCACCTAAATCTCACTACACTCCAATAGCTCCTCCTAAACCCTTCTGCAGATGATGAGCCAACTGGAAGCCAACTGTCCTAATGCGGGATTCAAACTTGCTTAGGAAGTGAACCGTTGAGTTACACACGAATTAAAGAGACATTGACTCTGGTCCAAAGCAAAAGCCGGGACATTTATTTAATTTATAATGATTAAACTCTTGCAAAATCACAAGGAATTTAATTTTAATTTTCCATTTTAAAGGGGTGTTAAGTTTACAAAAAAAAAAACTTTAGAAGTAAAGTTCTGCTTGGAATATCAATGATTTTTAGCGGAACAAAAAGCAGTGTTGATCCACTGCAGCCTGTACTGTTATTGTGTTATTTTGTGACTAGTGTCTAGGTTTATCTTGTAAGGCAGTAAAAGTTAAGTAGCTCCTCTGTTCTATGTTCCCGCAGGTTAAAAATCTCAGATTTTCTCTATGGACTTCAGTGTGCACATGTGTAAATATATGTGTGTGTGTGTGTGTGTGTGTGTGTGTGTGTGTGTGAGTGTGTGTACCCTCACAGGTGTGTAAACATCTCCACTCTCAGACTCATATTTGTCTCCTCACTGCTTTGTTTTCTCACTGTTCTAAATATTCATGTTCACATTTGAACTGCAAATATTTGAGCTTTGGGCTTCAGGGGCTGCTGTAGCTCCGCCCCCCACCGCTGCGGCTTTGAGCTCCACACAAACAGGATTAAACAGGCGACTTAGAAATGGCCTTGTCAGAGAAAACACTGATGTTGAACAGGTAGTTGGAGAATCCCAGGTAAACAGACACAGACAGAAAGGTGTAATGACTCACTTTGGCCACACAGCCGTCTCTCTCTGTCATCACGGTCTTCATTTCCTCGGCAGTGATGTCTTTTCGCCGCTGCCTCGCCGCGAGCAGACGTTGGACCAGAGCTGATCCGTACTGCTCCATCTCTTGAACTGAGTCTGCGTCGCACACACACTGGAGCAGCTGCTCCACTTCCTGCGAACAATATTGTAAATGTGGTCAAATGACTGGCCTGATGATGAATGAAGAGTCAGAAGAATCAGAATTTACCATGTCAGAAGTGTGTGAGTTGACCTTCATGAGCTCTGATCTGATTAAAAAGGAAAGAAACAGCAACAAATTAGACACAAGTCACTGTGACCCATTCTGCTTCAAAATCTAAACTGCAAAACTTCATCAAATGATACAATTGATTTGTATTTTCATTATACTTCTGCATTTTCCCTATAGATGGCGTAAAAAAGGCTCTGAATCCAACTACCTCCATAATCTCCCTCACTGCATCCATCAATCTCCTCTTTGTCTCCTACCTGGTAGCTCCATCTCTAGGATCATTCGTCTACCAATGTATCCACTGTCCCTCCTCTGAACATGTCCAAACCATCTCAATATGTCTCCTCTAGCTTTTTCTCCAAACCTTCCTGTCTGTGTTGTCCCTCTAATCACCTCATTCCTGATCCTGTCCATCCTTGTCTCTCCTAAAGAGAATCTCAGCANNNNCCTGTCTTCTACCTATTCCTAGTGTCTCTAGTCCATCCATCATGGCTGGTCTCTCCACTGTCCTGTAAACCTTTCCCTTCACCTTAGCTGACTCTCTTCTATCACAAGTTACGCCTGATATAAACTTCTTTGATTTGGACATAGTTTAACGCCAGACGCCCTTCCTGACACAACCTTCACCATTTATCAAGGCTTGGGACCGGCACTAACTGGCTTGGGCTCCCTAGTGGTTGGTTTGTGAATTAAGACTATTACCAAAGTAAAAGTACAAAAACAATTGTGAAAAGACCCATTCTTGCCTTAATCCTAATTCTTCAAACAACTAAACCAGAAGGTCATTTAAAACTGAGAGAACTTAAAAACTACCACAATGTATTTGTTTATCCAGCAAAAAGTCAGTATTTTTCTACATAGGTTTTTTAGATTGAATTTCTGTTGAAATTTCAAAGTAAAGCAAGACTTAAAGTAATGTGATTATAATCAAAGAACCAATATTGTTTATGAAGACGTTAATCAATAAAAATCACCATCAACAACCCAGACTCTTCCTCTCCTCCTCCTACTTATATACGTGCTACTAGTGCAGGGCAGAGGGCGACTATGTAAAGGGTTAGGAAGGCGAGCTGAGGCCCTGGTCAGATTACATCTGGACCAATCAGAAAATGAGCTCCACAGCTGTGGAGTCGTGCTCCCCGACGTCTGGCTGAACCAGCATCTGTGATGGTGTTGGTGTGGAGCTGGTGACTCCTCCTCATCTTGGGAGGCTCTTTTTCATTTGGCCGCTGCTGTTTTTCTGTAATAAAGTGTAATAAGGCGGCTGCAGCGCTGCTCTGCAGGGAACAGTGGGTAATGAAAGAGCGTCCGCCTCCAATAAAGCTCCTCTAACACCGAGCTCACAGAGTGTCAGCTCTGCTCTGCTCTCACCGTTGGAAAAGTTAAAAAATATATTTCTTTATTACAGGATCAGACTTCAGCCCAGACACAGGGAGTGCATTGACACCAGTCTACGGCTGAAGTGGGGCTTTGTGAAGGTGGACGTCAAGCATCTGATTCCTGAAGATAAGGCCTGGGCCTCCGATGTATCCTGCTTCTAAATTAAACAGCACTTAGCTGCCTAAAAATGTTTACCGAGAGACTGTTTTCATCTGACGTGGACGCACCTGATGTTCTCCTATTGTCTCACGGGGAGAGATTACCGAGAGATCACAGTGTGACCGCACGTCTATGAAGAGCTCAGAAAGGTCACGTGTCTATGGAAAGATCTTACAAAGGAGCATCTACAGAAAGACCTAGACCTTTGATGGAGACATGACAACCTTCTATATTTACAGACAATGACGGGGAAGCCTTCTACAGGGAGGTCAGGATGAGATCACGGTCTTCTGTGAAGGGGTCACAACCTTCCACAGAGCAGTTGGTACTTCTACACCGAGGGGACAAATGCTTCCAAGAGATTATCATCCAGAGAAGAATCAAAACCTTTCTTGGAGAAAGATCCTCCTTTAGAGATCAGAGTATAACCCAGACCTGGGCAAACTACGGCTTGAGGACTGGATTTGGCCCGTGTGGCATTTTTATCCGGCCCGGCAAACTTTTCCAAGTTAAACTAATAATCTTATTTTATCCTTATACATATGCCTTTCCCTTGCCATACCTGCATTTCCCCAATATAGTATAGAAATAAGGATTGCCGATAATATCTTCCCATCAATACTATTGATGGAACATAATAATGGAACATATTGGTTTTTCCACCAATATTCAAAATCCAATGCTGCAAAGCCATGGTCTCGGCAACTACCGACGCATGATGAATGATGTGATAAAACCGCACCTGAAGGCACAACAACAATACTCAATGCATATTTATAGAATGCCTTTTGTCGGGCATCACAATAATTCAGGAAAAATCACCTGCATACATCGGTATCGGAAATGAAGTGATCTTCAATCTGCAATATTGGCAAATGTTAATATCGGACTTTATTTCTCTTGGTTCACAGAATGGCTCCTTCACTATGCTCCTAGACTGGGTCCCAGGTCCAATTTTAGGACCAATTGTGGCCCACAGGTGAATATATGAGCTCATGTCAAGTCTAACTCATAGAGATCAAACAATTCTACCACGAGATCACAAGTCCCTTCACAGATCACGTCCTTTTCACAGTCATCAGCATGGTGACCTCATCGCATCAGCAAAAACATACCATATCAGTTCCAAATGATCGGGCGAACTGACAACGTCAGACGATGAAAATGTCAGACTAATATTGTAAATAAAAAAAGATTAAAAAAAAAGAGAGACAGTGTATTAATTATTGTGGAAACAGATTAGATGGATTGTTGTAGGAAGTGATCAGACGAATTGATGAGTTATTTGACAGATTAGAAAAACAAACAGCAGTAGCTTTGTCTTATTCACACACAAAAACACACACACTTATGCACTGAGCCCGCCGCCTCTGTTAGAAAAACACACACACACAAACACACACACACACACACACACACACACACAGAAGGAACATGCTCCTCCATATTCAGTCCCTCATAAAAGGATTGTGGCTTCAAATATCAATTACCCTCTCATCCTGGGGAGGAGGAGGGAAGGAGCAGGAGAATTATCTCTAATGAGATTTTCTGGTCTATTTGACAGAAGGAGAATCTCGTTATACGGATCTTAACGAGAGAAGGAGGAGAATAATGAAGAGGAGCAAGGAGTCCGGGAGAAGAGGAGGATGAAAACAGTATTTCTGTCAGAGTCTTTTCTGGAGGAATGCTGTGCTTTTCTTATCAGAACGTACAGGCTGTCTATTCTTTCCAACCATTACCTGTTTTTAATTTGAGTTTATATAATCCTCAGTGTCAAACTTTAAACATTTTTGTTAATACTGAGAAAAACACTAAATTCATGTATCATTTTATGCTGGATATATGTATCTGTGTGTGTCAGTCGTACTCTGCTGGTTGCTGAAATTGTCGTATGCGAAGTAGAGCCATGTCCCTTTCCTCATTGGCCAGTTGGAGTCGTGACATCAGAGCCTGGTCTCTGTCTTTCTGTGCCACCAGGACCTCCTCCCACAATTCTATGGATCAATAACCATGAGAAAACGATCAATCAACATCAGTTAAACTCATGAGCGAGCAGTTCCCGTCACCATTTCATCCTCCTCCACTAATCTAATCTCCTCAGAGTCACCTCCTCACCTGTTTGTCCTTCACTTGTTTTGTGGCCCAGTTCCTCCTCCACTCTCCTCCTCTGTAGCTCCTCTTCCTTCTGCAGCAACTGCTCCTGAAGCTGAAAGGGAAAAAACCCAAAAGATTATTGGTCTCTGAACAGATGCTTCATCAATAACACCAGATTAGAATTGTTCATGAAGTTTTCATAAAAATGTAATAAAAACACCAACAATGTATTAACCTGATGGTAGCATTTCAGTCTAAAACCACTTATGTCTTCAAGATAACTTCTAAAGCAGAGGTTCTCAACTGGTGGGTCCTGACCCAAAACTGGGTTGCGGACCTGTTCTGAATGGGTCACGAACAGCTAGTCAAGATAATCAAAGTAATGTGAAGCAGCTGTTAAAGGATGTGTTTTATGTTAGAAAATATCTTATTTTGAAAGGTACACTCTGTTCTATGTTAAATTTTTAATTTTTTTTTTTATTAATTTGCTTGGTTTGAATTCTATGAGAGTGGGTCACGACTTAATCACCACTGAAATTGGGGGTCACAGAGTGAGACCAGTTGAGAACCAATGATTTAAAGGATGGGTCTCAAACTCAAATTCACAGTAGGTCAATATTAAAAACGGACAAAGTCCGGGGCCAAACTTTATATTTAATAAAACTTTTCCCTTCACTCCAGATCTGTGAAATACTGTGAATACGAAATTATGGAAATAAACAATAATTTTTGGAACAGCCAAAGCTTAAAAACAGCACAACCAATGAGAAATAAAATTTTAAATAAAAAACATCAGCATGCGTCTCTTAACATCTTAACATCGTCTCTTTATCTGTAGTTTCACAGACCTAGAAGAGCAACCAAAAACGTAATGTGCTATAATGGCCAGATTTGGCCTGCGGGCCATAGTTTGATAGACGGATATATTGAACTGTATTATTCCCTTGAGAGTATCTTTTGGGAAATTAAAGAAAAGTGAACAGTGGGGCAACTTTGAGCCCTCGGGGAGCAGTGAGTGGGGACAGTGCCATGCTCAGTGGACCTCAGTTGTAACTGTGCAGTAGGTGGAACCCTCTGTCAAGTTTCCACCTGGAACTCTGCGGACGTCAGTCCAGATCCTTAACCACTAGGCCACTTAAGTTCTCTTTGAGATCGATGAAGTATTCATTCATGGGGACAATGTTGGCCTAGTGGTTAAGGGACCGGACTGGGGTCCAGAGGGTTCCAGGTCTGAATCCACCAACTGCCAAGTTACCACTGAGGTCCACTGAGCATGGTACCGTCCCCACTCACAGCTCCCCAGGTGCTCAAAGCTGCTCACTGTTCACTTTGGTGATGGGTTGAAGACAGAGGTGACATTTTGTTGTGTGCAGTGGAGTGAATCACAGTGTCACAATGACAAGGAGTTTGCTCAAAAAGAAAAAAAAAGATCATCCATCTACTAGCAGAGTCATGTTTATACACAGCTGAAGTCAGATGTTGCATTACCCTGTGGTTGGCGTCCCTCAGGGCATCCAACTGCTTCAGAAGAAACGAGATATTTTTACCCCAATCCAAGGTTTGATGTCCTGTATACATGTCTTGTGGAGGACTAAGGAGAGAAAAAACAAGTTATTATTTTAGATTATTGGTGTTTATTTCCCCAGAGATGGTTTATAATCAGTTAAATAAAGAAGGTGGTCTCCTGTGAAAAACTAGAGAAGCTAGAGAAGATAGATTGAGATGGTTTGGACATGTTCAGAGGACGGAGAGCGGATACATTGGTGGAAGAATGAGCCTAGAGATGGAGCTACCAGGTAGGAGACAAAGAGGAGATTGATGGATGCAGTGAGGGAGGACATGGAGGTGGTTGGAGTTAGGGATGAAGATACAGAGGACAGGGGGGAGATGGAAATTGTTAACTCGCTGTGACAACCCCTGAAAAAAGGGATGAACCGAAAGGATGAGAAGAAGTCTCCTATGAAAAACATTTCGTCGTGGTCCAAACTGCAAATTTCTGAGTCAAAGTTGAATTTACTGCAGAATAATTCAGGTTTATTTCAAGTTTCAGGTGTTAGTGACTAGTCAGGGTGTTGTCACCTACAACACTTGGACACATCATCAACAGTGACTCCATCATACCAACATGTCTGCTGAACTTTGATGAGCAGCAGGTGATCTGTGGTCAGCTGTAATTGGTATCATGTCAGAGTGTCGTTAGTGTGTCACATGTGCGACAGCAGCCGCGGCTTTAATAATAGGCAGCAGCAGAAACTGTTTCATTTTACCTGAAAGGTCACAGGTAATAAAGCAGGTAAATACAACGACGCCTTCGCTGTTTTAACCCAGCGTCTATTTCTGTCTCTCTCTCTCTCTCTCTCTCTGTGTCACACACACTGATACTAACATGCACTTACACACACACACACACACACTTTCGAGATCTTTAATGAAAAGCAATAAAGCCAAGCAGCTTTTGGGAAGACTGAGCATCAATAATAAGGTTTAATAATAATAATCTATAACTGATCACAGTTTCTACTTGTAAATGAAGTAACTGCTAACTCTGGTCTCACCTGTGATCGGCAGCCAGTAGAGGCCCTCGTTTCACCACCGGGACACTTCCTTCATCAATGTCTCTGCGTGGAGAGGGGCTGAGAGAGGGGGACAGGGAAGGAGATGGCCCCCTGCTGGTAGGGACACTACATTGCATTATGACTGATGTTGCACCAGACCTGAGAAAAGGGCAGAGGACAGGTTGACATGTGAGATGAGGAACAGTGAGGGGCGGCAACTGGAGAGAGTGGAGAGACGGACTGTACCTTCGGGCAGGTGAGACAGAGCGTGATCTGGGAGGTTCTGCGAGGAGAGATGACAGAGAATTAATACTCAAGGATAAGTGAGTGACTGAGTGTTAGATGATTGACCTGTCTTACCTTCCTTGAGATCCACACTTAGATGTATCCCTGCTCTGGGAGAGAAAAGATAGATGAGACAGAAAGTTAGGACAGCAGAACAAGAAATACTGTGGAGGAGAGACCAGAAACATTCCTTTATGCGTAAACAGGTTATTTGGGAGGCTGTTATTATAACGATGAAGAAGCAACATGATCAAGAGAACAAGACAGGAGGAACTGAGACATGTGAAAGCGGCAGACAGAGGGAAGCCGGGACATTTCTTACCTGACAGGTGAAGGCAGCCGTTGTCGCAGCTCCTCATTCACTTTAGGATTAGCTGTAAAACAACAATCACGTTGAAACAATCTGGACCAGATATTGGTTTCACATTGACAAGGTCTTAGTGCCTCCAGTTACTCGGATCTTCAACAATCTAACGTCTTTCAGTAGTGATGCAGCGAACGGCTGGTCACTGACAGGAAAAGGCGCCAACCTGGTGAGCACATGCCTAACTGGTTTTGCAGGTGTTTTTTTTTGAGCATGTGCTCTGTGTGTGAGCGTAGGAGCAGAAAATCACACTGACAGGCTGGAGCAGATGTGTTTTTGCTGTTCGTGATATTTACGTACAGTCAGGTACAGATGCGATTTGGGAGGATGTAAATATGATACACTAAAAAAGTGGTCATCCAAGTAAACCTGCAAAGTAATTGTTAATTGGAAGAACTCAAATTTATATTGGCAAGTTTCACAACAAAGAGAATCAACCAGAAAATTGCAATTTTTAAATATTTTAGAACTTTATTAATTGTTCTGGAGCATCCTTCAGGAAATTGTGCCTCTGCATTTAACCCATCACCGTAGTGAGCAGGCGGGGAGCAATGGATGATACCATGCTTAGGGCACCTCAGCAGTAACGAACTGGATTAAAACCAGCGGCCTTGCAGACTTAAGTTTGCGTCCTTAACCACTAGACCATTGACTGCCCAAAGTTGGACAAATAATACTCTTTGTTCTTATAATAAAATCTTATAAACTAAGTGTTTTTTGAGTCAAACATACTAAGATTCTCTTTAGGAGAGACAAGGACGGACAGGATCAGGGTGATTGAGGTGATTAGAGGGACAACACAGACAGGAAGGTTTGGAGAAAAAGCTAGAGAAGACAGATTGAGGTGGTTTGGAGATGGACATGTTCAGAGGAGGGACAGTGGATACATTGGTAGAAGAATGATCCTAGAGATGGAGCTACCAGGTAGGAGACAAAGAGGTGATTGATGGATGCAGTGATGGAGGTGGTTGGGGTTAGAGTAGAAGATACAGAGGACAGGGGGAGATGGAAATTCTCTACTCGCTGTGGGGACCCTTGAAAAAGGGACAAGCTGGAAGGAAAATAAAAAACGAAGTGTTTTTATTGATTGATTAATCCATCAGTCTAAGCTTGTGGCTCATATGCAGTGAACAGTTAAATCTACTCAACAATCAATAGTAGTAAACATGACGACTGTGATCCAACTCTTCTCTAATTCGTTCTGCTGATACATCCTAACTAAGTCTGGAACTCACCTGTCTCTACACACACACACACACACACACACACACACACACACACACACACACAAGTGAAACAGTAAGTTCAGGACTGTAATTATCTATGAAATGGTTGATGATAAAGTTTTATTTATTTATTTGCTTTTGTATGTTTATTTAATAAGCACCAAGTTAGTTAGTTAGTTAGTTAGCTATGGTGGATGTGGTTAACTAGTGAAGTTACAACAGCAAATATAAAAAGAAAACACAGACATTCATGTTACTTTTTGGAGGAAGTACTTACTGTTGGTTATTTTTACAAATTTTTTTACTTGTTAATAAAGTATACCATACTTTCTAACACTGAGCTTAACATTATTTCATCATTCTAAACCAGACGTGGCCAAATTCTTTGCTTTGCAGGCCACAATTGGTCCAAAAATGGGCAAAATCCAGAGCAGAAAGATAGAACTATGGGAAACCGCATAATTGCAGGGAAAAGGTTTATAAATAAATTATTTAATCTGGATAAGGTTGACAGGCCACATTAAGAAGGTCAATGGGCCTTAGTTTGCCCGTGTCTGATCTAAACCATCAAATTAAAGTAAAAGTAATGAGGAAGTCAGGTGACTGTAAAAAGTTTGTGTGTAATATTTGCTAAACTAAAAAGTGTGTAAGTATGCTATTCCATGATGGTTAAATGATAATGTAGGTGCATCTGATGGGTACATGATCCAACCAACCAGGAGCTCATAGTTTGCCCAATCAGCTGTCTGATGACTGAGATCAGTTGATTAAACCTGTCAACTCAGGTGTGTTACTGCTAGACTGGAACAAACCTGCAGCCACCGTGGTCCTAGGTGGAACACTTTGGACATGACTGGGTTAGAGATTAACTGGGAGTTTAAAGTGAGAATTTGTTTCGTGTCACACAACCTAAACAACAAACCTTACAACATCACCACGTTCTGTTTTTATCTAAATACACACAGAATTGCATGTTCCAAAAATTGAATATTTCATAGTAATTATTAACTCTGTGATGGATGTAGAACAGTAGCTAACTCTCTAATTACGTGTCTAATTATTATTACCTGTTCAATGTCTTGTACTATTTTCACGGACTGACAAATATACCTTAATAAAAACAAAATCCCTATATTTTCCTACCTATAAAATCTTCCTACCCAAATTAACTATGCACGGGCACAACAAGGATTACAGCCTATAACTTTCTGCTACCAGACTGGTACAAAAAGTTAGAATCTTGTATCAATGACTCTGTGTCATTTTGAGTTTATTGTTGTTGTCTTCACTGAGAAAATATTTCCTAATCAAATATAGTTGCATTATTGATGA
>JAFBJS010008148.1:30683-74247 GCA_016785265.1 Paraplagusia blochii
TCACATCATTCCTGATCCTGTCCATCCTTTTAACAACAAATAGTTATTTTATATAATCAAATTATTTCCCATCAAAATTATTCAATTACATGGAAATAAGACAAACAGACCAGGGGTGAACCAGCAGACCAGTATTTCTTCTTGCTATATAATCACACTTCAGTCCACCACAGCACTCGTAAGTTTTGACACTTCAACCTAAGTCATGTATTACTAAAGGTCATGGTTCAAAAACCTGCACATCAAACACATCATTTGTGTTTTCACTTTATTTTCACACATTAACAAAGATTTGAAAACTGTGCAAATGAACCAATGATAAAACTTGCAGAGGCCACAGAGGAGCAGCTGATCAGACGCTGCTGGACTCACATCCACTTTTCAACTCTCCATGTGATTTGTTGTGGTCCCCAGCCTACGGTGAAATTCCCCTCGTCGTCTGGTCTGATCATTTCCAGCCCTACAACTCGCTGGTCTGTCCTGGTCTGTCCTTATGTGTCGTAGCCCTTCCTGGACGGACCAGGTCTCTGGTCCACATGCTCCTCTGTGGCTGTGGTGGATTTCCCAGGAAATAAACAGGAAATAAATTTGATGCATGGCATCAGTAATGAGCAGCAACACTCCAAGTGATGTCACCATGATGATGTCATGGCAACAGTAGTTTTTTAATCTTTCAGCCATCACTGAAGGCCCCTGCCCACTGGTCTGAGTGCAGTTCAATCTGACCGGCTGCTTTCCAACTACATCACTTTCGGGCGAACCATTCTACCCATGAACCTCTGCTCCGCTTTGGCATGAACAGGTGACCTGATCTCAGAGCAGTAAGTTCAGAGGATGCACGTCACTTATGTCACAGCCTCATGGGTCAGGGAGGTCCGAGGTGTCCACGGTAACCTGTAAATAACAAGACGGACATTAGACTGACTGACACACGCGCACAAACAGTCATCCAAGAGGCCAACAACACGCACTTTGATAAAGATGGTGTCGTCTTTGATGTAGCTGCCCGTCTCCAGGACACTCTGGGACACGAAGAGTGGACACCCAGAGGCGATATTCATTTCTGCAGCTGGACGCCTGAAACTGCTGCTGTTTGGATCTGGTTTAAAGGCATCACCCAGGTGTTTCCTGGACGGACCCTGGTCCATCAGCATCAGGGTGACCTGATGAAGACACGGACAGCTCAGTGATGGTGTCAGTGTTATTGTGTACAGATTCCATTTGCTTTTAAAAGCCCTAGTTAGAATGTTATTAAAAATCCTGTCATGACAGGATGGAGGAACAGCTGCGGTTGGTTGGTTTACATATAAGGAAGTTGGAGTGGTGAACAAAAAGTTAAAAATTAAAATAGGAAAAACAATACATTACCTTCTGTTTGAAGGGCCATGGCAGCAGGGCGTCGTACTCGCCCCTCATGACCACAAAGAACAGCGACAGGTGCGTCCCTTTGCCCATGCCGTCTCCGTTCAGGTAAACCCGCGCACACATCTTGTATCCAAAGTATCCTGTGTAAAACGGCTGTGAATAAAGCGACAGTGTCTTTCCCGCTACTGCTTCCTGTTTCCGTCTCTTGTATTCGCGAATTTTCCATATGAGAGTCCCATTGTAGCTCGCCGTCTCCAGCACCTGGAAACGCAAGTCCATGTCAGCCAATCGGATCTCGTGGACACTCAGCATGTCGTCGTGTCGGTTCAGCTGGGTCTCCAGGGGAGCTGTGAGGAGAAAAATTATTTTTTATACTTAAGCAATAAAACCTCAGGTTATAACCACAGCTATTGAAACTATAGAAAGTTGACTTTGGACTAGAGCAATTACTATCTTAACCACAGGTGTCAAACTCAGGCCCAGGGGCCAAATCTGGCCCGCAGTGTAATTACTTTTGGCCCACACGATAGAGTCAAGTGTGTACTATAGTTGGCCCACCAGTATGTAGACCTTATATTTTGTAAGAATTTGTTATGTTAATAATGCATGCTTTTTGTTACAGCACATACATTTTGTTCTGTTAAGAAAGATTTACATTGAAAATGACAATGAAAAGACAACTGTCTGATCCAGATTCAATGTTTACACATGAAAAAACAATATTTAAAATCTGGAGAGAAGGAACAAGATGCACATTTATAGTATAATTTCTCAATATATATTTAGTTTGGCCCGTGACTTCATGTTAGTTTTCAATTCTGGCCCGCTGTGAAATTGAGGTTTGACAGCCCTGATCTAGCCTATCTGACCTAGCCTATTTATCAATATCTAGAAAACATATTGATATTATAATAAACTGATTTTTAAAAAATAGTGACTTATCTTTAGACGAAAAACATAGTCTTTGGACTACAAACACCAGAAACAGGTTCCTCGACCTCACGACTAGTTTTCTGATCATTACATTCAGATCAATACATCGATTTCTGTCACTTTTTCAAGTCTTTTAACAAGTGGCAGATCTGTAGCCAACCAAGAGTAATCCCAAGTATCAACAGACGATGGCAAGTTACAAGCCAGACAGTTTGCTAGCCCAGATATTACATTACGCTACAACACATTTAACAGATACTAGGTTCAAGGATAAAGGTTATTTCACTGTAAGCCCGGCTAGGACATTTTTTCTGACCTAGGGTATGTGACGAGGACCCTGCTCCACTCCGGCCTGCTTGTTCCAGAGCATTCAGTCGTGTGCGTACATTCTCCAGCGTTGATCGCAGGGTTTCCACTTCATCTCTTAGTAAACGTAGAGAACGTAGTTCCAGCTCTACTTCTAGGAGCTTTTCAGAGTGAGAGCTCATCAGCTTCTGTTAGAACCAGACAGAGAATCAGTCACAAATATACTTGAGCCATACTCATTGGACGACATGAAGTACTTTTGCTTTAAACCGTGGTTTTAAAGCGAGTTAAAGTTTAAGATGCGAGACCTGCATCGCTGCTAGTTTCTGCTCCAGTTGCCGGTTCTTGTCCTTCAACTCATCGTTCTGGTTCTCCAAGTCAGAGAGTCGGCTGCTGAGAGCAGGGAGCACCTTATAGCGCTCCATAATGTCCGCTTTCACATCATCCACCTGAAACATTGGTAACAGTTTCTTAAGTTTTAGTCACTGTCATACATTAGATTTCAATGTCTCCCACAGGGATTGCTGGAGTTACCTTCTTCTCTAAGGAGCAGTTCCAGTTTCCCATCATCTTTAAGTGCTCAGCTGCCAAGGTGGACTCATGTTGTCGCATTTCCTGGTTTAAACCCTGTTTACATTGTTAATGAGTTGAGAGTTAATGAAAACGGTGGAAGTAAATCCAACAAAATGCACCAACAGGATAAGAGCGGGTACCTTGAAGTTACAACCGTAACGGTGAAACTGGCAACTGACTTGAGCTTTGGGGCAATCCTGCTGATGAGTCGACAGCTGAAACACAACATGTAAAAAAAAAGACAGAATGACATAACTGGATGAAATCAAGGCGGGTCAGTGATGAGTGGAATGGGTCAGTACCTCACTGCGAGGCAGCGAGGAGAAGGAGCAGTGGTTTGGACAAGACACTGGAAATGCAGGGCACACCGTCTCTTTATGTTTCTGTCGACAAGATGGAGGAATCTTTTCAAATGTTTTGACAACTTGCTCTTATTTGACAAAGTCAAAGCCTATGGGAAGCTAAGCCGAGATTGGCCATGTAACTAAAACAGCGAGAAAAACCAAAGATCTATGATGCAAAGAGTAAATCTTTTGGTTCCACTGTAGGATGCAGATATGTTCACTATGGGTTTAAAGCAAAGAATCAAGAATAACCTGCAAAGAGTGATTGTTGTTCATCAGTTAAACTAGTCTCTTGATCTGTAAAACTTGGCTTCATACTAGAGTCAAGTGGTAAACCCGTGGAACTGAACAATTTGTCAGATTATTAGTTATCGATTATTAGTTATCGCTTATCTTCTCTGTAGTAGTAGCAGTAGTTATTATTCACCAGAAAAAAGGTTGAAGATGAGCAGACATTTACCTGCAGGTCCGTTAGGGGCATCTTGGTGAGACAAAACTCACAAGTGGTCTCTCTGTGTTTACATTTCCAGGTCAGGTGATCAGGAATCTCCTTCCTCATCATTCGCTCTTTACATTTACCGAGAGGACAAGGAAGCTCGAAAAACGGACACACATTCAGGTGGTCCTGCAGAAGGACAGAAAGAGACAGATGGACGGACAGGGTCATCCTCTCAGATCTGTCAGGATCTCCGGGACTTTTCTCACGGTCTACTGTACTTACTGGAATCTGCTGCAGACTCATTTGTTCAGAACAGCCATTATTTTCACTGCGACAGTAAACCTTCAGGGCCATGATTTCTCTGTGACAGCAAACATCTCTGAAGATCTGAAACAGGAGGTGATCGCTCAGTAACTCGTCCACAGGGACAGCATAAATCATTATTTCTCTCTGCTCACCTTGTCTTTGAAGAGTGGTTCCATGTCGGCAGGACATACTGGGTTTGGCTGACTGAGGACAACAGATTTTAACAGGCCGTGTGTCAGAGGGGAAACTGTACCGTCACATGGAGACATTCACTTTCTTCAATCTAGACTTCGATCTACCTGAGGATGCTGTTGATGCAGCTCTGACAGAAGCGATGTCCACACTCCGTCTGTCGTGGCTGACACAGAACCAAACGACAAGCCTCGCAGCAATATTTGGCTTCTGGAGTTTCTACGAAGTGATCTCTGAATCCTCCATGAAGAGGGAGGAATCCTGCAACACATCCAAGCACAAACAAACACACTGAGAGGATGAAAACCACAACAAAAGACGTGCACGATAACCAATCTTCAGTCCTTCTACTGGACAATTACAGAACCAAACGTTCTCTCGGTCACTACCTTGTGGAGCACCCGGGTCACTCAGAGGCCAGGGGTTGGCAGGGCGGGTGTGAGATGTGGGGGCTATTGGAGGAGCCAGAGAGAGAGGCGCAGCCAGGGAGGACGCCGCCTGCTGGAGGGGAATCTGCACCTCCCTCCCATCAGCACTCCTCCCTGCTGACATGACCTAAGAAAAACGAATCAACTAGCGTTACAAGAGGGCAGCAGATGGTGGCGCAATAGAGTATTTGTATATATATATATAAATATATTTATTAAGCAATTATTATGGTCAACACAGGTGACGCTATAGGAAAAGCCAGCGGGACCGGGAACCAAGTCCGTTTTGTTAACCAACTGTCCCACGAAGCATATCTGACTGGAATTAACAGAGACACTGCTGGGATTTGAACCCAGGATCTCCTGCTACTAGACAGGCACTTTAACTAACCAAGCCACAGTGCCGGCTGCACTGCAGATAGCTGTTGACCCTCAGATGATGCTCAATAAGGGAAGACAAATTTACGCAACGCTACACACACAACCTAACGTGGGCATAGGCAAACCTCTGGACACAGGGGCTGGGTTAGCAGCAGAACAAAGATAAGATAAATGATGTAAAATGTCCTGAAGGTGGAAGGCAACCCTTCCATCAATCTTTGTCCCTGTTTCCATTATTATGTCCCAGGAGAGTAAAGATTAAAAAACTAAAATAATTTCAGATTTTGTGAAGATTCTCATTCATCCAGTCATGATATCCAACAAGGGTTCAGTTGTAAGCAACTGGACTTCTTTGAGTTGAAAGGTGTTTCATTCCTCAACTGCGTCGAGGGACTAAAGCAGGCAAACTAAGGCCCATGGGCCGGACGCAGCCCGATTGGGCTTTTAAATGTGGCCCACCAACACAATTAAATAATTCATTTGGACAGTAATTTGGAACATTGTTGACAATAATTTATATCACCATTGTACTTCTGCCTTTTCCCTGCAATAACGCATTTCCCCAATAGACTGCGTCATAAAGAATATTAGAATTGGAAGGGTTTATATTTATGTTCAAACAAAGAATTCTTCTTTCTGCTCTAGACTCAACCCCTTGTCCAATTTTAGGACCAATATAGGCCCGTGAACCAAAATTTTGCCTATCCCTGGTCTAAAGGCGAAAGGGACTATAACAAAACATACCAATTATATAATTTGGGGTGGTTCAGCGGGCCGGAAAACGAAACGGAACGTACCACATCGGGCCCCCAGGGCCTTAGTTTACTCAAGCCTCACCTAAAATTTTGTTATTAGCACCCCAAATTTGACACCATATTCCGCTAAACTTACGAATGCTACACACAATAAGTGTTAATGGCAGTAGCTCCATAAGATAATACTAACACAGCTAATAAGACAAACAGAGTCGACAATGTTGAATCTATATAGAGACTCTACACAAAGATAACAACACACACACACACAACTGACACAGTCATTTACCTACAGACACAGTTAACACTTCACACAACACTGTATCTCACACACAGGTATGAGGTTTATGGTATCAAATCACAAATGAAGCCACACATATACATATACACTCAGCTAACCCTCAGCTAGCACTACACTCAGCTCTGTTACTATACATAAATATATATGGGTATATATACTGTATAATATACATATAGGAAGAAAGTTAATAGTAACAGAGGACACAATGAAACAACTGGTTCTACATATACAGCTAGCATTACACATACATCTAACAGCACACAAAGCTAATACATATCCAATAACACAGAGCTAACACACAGCACTCAACACTCCACTGCTACACACACTCCAACGACGACTAATTAGAACAAACACAGACGATTAATATGAAGATGAAGTTTGGTGTCACTTATATCAATGTCTTCAAGGCTTCTCTGAGTCTATCACTCTTTTACCTCCTCACCCTTTTACTCTCCCATCCCTTCATCTGTCTCTCACCCTCAGCAGCGGACTCTCTCTCTCTCTCTCCGGGATTCAAACCCTCAACCCGCCGGTGCTGCGGCGTCCACGGATCCTCCAGACTTCATATAAACTCTTCATTATCCAGGTCCAGGTTCGTGGTTCTAGCTCCGTATTTCTGTGAGTGTATGACTGGTCTGATCACTGGAAACCCCCTTACTGCTTCCGCCCAGGAAATCCCCCAGCTGCCCGGGACGGAGCCAGGCCAGCGGGGGGCGCTGTTTGTTACCGAAGGGGAAAACCAGATCGTTCAGGGCTGCAGGAGCAGAGCCGTGTCAACAGAAGGCGCTGTTCTTGAAGTGTGCAGGGCGAGAAGCAGACGATTTTTTTGTCTACGACTGCAGGAGTAGTATTAAGCCACTAAGAGGCGTTGTTTCCCGCCATCGAGAATTATGGAATAATATATTTAATTTCATTTTATTATCGGACTGAATTTAGCGACCACCTTGACATGGTTTCTCTACAACTCTCCACGCATAAAATGAAATATTTGAAACAAGGAATGACACGTTTGTGTAATGTAAATAAATACAACTACTGTTGTGTTATGTCCTACCAATTATCTACAATATATATATTTTTTTTTTGTTTAAAAAATTGTATTTTTTTCAAAGAATTTGTAGATGTGGAAAATGTAGATGTGGAAAGTGTTGAGTAAACAACACATTTTAACTAGTTTTTTTAAGTTGCTGGGTTTCATTAGAAGAAATAGTTCAGATTTAGGTTGAAATACAGTACGAGACAGTGTAAAGTTATAGAGGTCTGAGCCCCAGTGCAGTTTAATGTTACACACTGTGTGTGACTTACTGGCACAGACACACACAGTGTGTGTGTGTGTTTTGGTGTGACTGTGTCACATGACCCCAAATATGACGTCATTGTCCCTGTCCTCTATGTTCGGAATGTGGTTGATATTTACACCACCCCCCACAGACATTTTGCCCCTGCACTCAAACCAAACATCCACACATGGAGCTAAAGCTGGGGGGCGGTGTCTGGGCATGGCTTTTGCAGGGAGTGGTTAGTGGTCAGAACTATAAAAGACCTGAGCAGCTGTAGTTGGAGGTTTGACTGTGACTTCTCTCACAATGCCGTGGCTTCTGTCCTCTAAAGATGAACTTCTGTCCTCTTCACCATCGGAGCGTCAGTGTGAACGGACTGCTTTCTCCTTCTACTGCTCGGTGAGGGAAGGCCTTCCAGTATGGCTGCTGGAGGACATGCGAAGTATGGAGGTGTTCTGTTGGGAGGACGGTCGCCCAAGAGCCTTTCTGCCATCGGAGGCGCTGCTGTACGCAATTGTGCACGACCACAAAGAGTATGCCCGTTACCTGCTCAAGAGGTACTCTGTCAACACACTGAGGATGCCACAGTGCAGCTTCTGTCGCAGCCTGCGCAGGGGTACGCCGCACCTGAGTGTGGCCGTGCGCTACGACCGCATCTCCATCCTGGGCATGATGCTGGAGACACTGAAAGACTTTGCCACGTCAAGTGAACGGCGGGAGTTTCTGGACGGCTGCGGCACCTGCTCACACGGCACAGATGTTGGGAAGACAGCTGTGCAGGTGGCTGTAGAGCTGTCCCGCTCCGACTGTCTGCTGCTGCTGCTGGTTCATGGGGCCCAGCCTGGTGGACTTGATCTTGCCATGCAGATGCTGGTGTCGTGCGAGGTGTCCCAACAACGTCAGGCACAACGCTGCCTTGACCTGCTGCTCCTGTTTCTGCCTAAACCACAACCTCCACATTTTATGCAGGAAGAGCCAAATCGCTGGCAAGGTCTGCTGGGAAACAAAGTCTTTAGTTGGCTGTGTGGCCTGGCTCCACCTCCGCTCCTGCTGCAGGCTCTCAGGTGTCTGGCCCAGTCTGGTCCAGATCAGATCAGCACGCTGCCCAACTTCCTGCAGCCGCACAGCTGGCAGTGACCACATCACTGTGGACTCATTACTGAGGACTACAGAAAATGGACGCTTAGATGATGATGCAAATATTCATCAAACTATATTTCTCTCACTGTGAAGAATTTACCGTCAATTTATACTGTGTATAGATTGATGGTGGTGGTGTTATGGTTTTCAAATAGTGCCTCGATGCCTGGACTATCAGAGACCAGTGATCGAGAGCTTTGTTGTTTTATTTTTGACAAAGCTTATGTGAAAAAAAGGTTTAGTTAGTTTGGAGTTTGTCTTTGTAACTATAGCAACAATCACATGGTCACTCATATCAGCTGCTGCAGCTCTACAGAACCACAGATCAAAATAACACTAATCCACATTGGCAAAGCAAACTGCCTATACTGGGACTAGTGGTTGTACTGACCTGACACTGGTTCTTCTTGTAAATATTCTAAAGGTCTATGAACACTATTGTTATTTATGGAATCAAATATATATATATTGATAAAAAATATTTGTATTGTGTATGTATGTGTAAGTGAGTTGAACGTCTCTACCTCGAATTGTCCTGAGTGTATTTATGTCACAAATCCCCTTTAGTGGAAATCACTTTCAATTTTACATCTCAACATTAGAAATAAAGTGATGTTCCTGTTATTGAGAGTTTTTGGTCAACTTGTTTGGTGCATTTGCAGATTTTACATCACAAAGTAGGAAAATGTATGTATTTGTTTCAACAAACACTCCAGACACTGAACTGTCTGGATCTGCTCTGGACAAATGAGAATCAACTGTGTGTTTTATGGTTCAGTGTGTTTAATAAATGAACGAATGACATCAAACACTACAACCCATTAGCTGATTAGAAGGAAAGCATCAAACTGTCGTCATAAGTGTCATATCCAAGAGTCCAAAAGTGCACCAAAGTCAGAGTCCATCCTTAGACCATAGATAGGAAATGAATTTAGCCAAATGCAGGTCAGATAAAACCTCAGCCAATCATTGTCCATGACTTTTAGTTTCGTTTTTTAAAAACATACTCAGCGTTTTGTTTATTAAGATCAAACCTAAACTGGTTACATCATTAATGCAACGGAAGGCGTGTAGAAGTCAACCTGGCCTTTCCTCACAGGTGAAGACAGGTGTGACCTTCTTAATTTCAAACATCTTGGTATCTAAGTCTTCAATGCCTTACTTGTCTTTGTTGGAAGCAGATGGCTATGTCCATTTCAGACACACAGTTTTTGAAGACACCCAGAGTCCATAGTCTGCCTCTGTTCACCTGAGTCATATGAGAGTCCACCAAAGACCATCCAAGTCTACTACAGTCCAGACCAGTGGTTCTTAACCTTGTTGGAGCTACCGAACCCCACGAGTTCACTGAACCCTACTTCAGTAGGCTGAGTCGGTGTGTCCTCCGCTGTGTCCTGACCTCCCCTGGGGTTCGATCGAACCCAGGTTAAGAACCACTGGTCCAGACCAACTGTGTGGTTGACTTGGGAGTACACTCCTACTTAACCGAAACCTGTTCAAACCAACTAAAACCAGTTAAGACCAGTGTTGGATTTAGTGCTGTCAAGTTTAAAGTGCTTCTTATTAAATTAAAATAGAAAAAAAGTTTATCTTGTTTCCTCACAGCCATGAGGGTTCCTCTTATGGCAGCAGCTGACGTCACATTGCAGTCGTAGGATCTGTGCGTTATAGCGTGACGTCTCAGATCAGATGAGCTCCCATTCATCATCGACATCATCCACGCTTAGGGCGGGGCCTGAGGTCGCGGTTCGACAAGGCGTCTGTGGGAGCAGCTTTGTCAGACGCCTGGACAGACCGCCAATCAGAGTCACTGCCCACAATTCATCCTCAGGAGTCACTGATGATGTAACAGAAATACACAGAGTCAACAACTAGAAACTGGCATTCAAACTCCTTTAAACACAATTTACACCAGGGGTCTCAAACTGGTGGCCCATGGGCCATATGCGGTCCGTGGAATGATATTTTGCGGCCACCACCTTGATGTGGAAGCTGATTTTATAATAATATTTTATAGATTTGTTCTCCACATTTTATGGTAAATCCTCTAGTTCTCAAAACCCTGATCCACAGTCTCCTTCTGGTTCAGTGTGGTATTACACAGAATCTATGGGAAACTGATTTCTTTTATTACATTTTTTTTTTTGTATTGAACCCTAAAAGCTGACATGGCCCTTCGATGAAAAGATAGTGTGGGTGGTGGCCCTCAACTTATTTGTTTGAGACCCCTGATTTACTCCCAATTTGAGGAAGTGTCTCACCAGTCAAAAAGTTGGCACTCCCTGGGATCTTCTTCCAATAATCTCCTGCTGCGTTTCGTTCAGAAACTCCGTAACGTCGAGCCAGATCTCCATTTATACAACGGACCCAAACTGTTTGACAGCTGAGGACAAGCTGTCTCACTGCCAACCCTAGAGACAGACGTGTGTTTAAACAGACAGATAGGCATGCGGACGGTCTGAACAACAGACAGTACCGGTACCTGGTACCATTTCCCACGCAGTCCCCACGGGCATCTCATGACTGAGTCCAGTTCTGACAAAGACAGATCCTCGGTTGTCCAGAGCCCAGAGCAGACGGTCATTGGAACTGGTCTGGATACTGACCAGCTGCACTCCCATAGGCTGTGGAGACAAATTATCAATACCGTCAATAGCATTGTAGGTCTGTCCACTAGTTGACTTTTAGATGAATTGATTTGTTGTTGTTTATGTTGTTTATGGACTGGTCAGGGACTAATTCACCTGCTCAGGTGGATCTATGTGAATCCAGGCTGGCAGCATCATGCTTGGGTTTAGTGGTTGAGTTCCAACTCTGAAATACACAACTCCCCGACTGTCCACGGCCCACACATTCTGACTGCCACAGCTCAGACTGACCAGACGAACAGGACCTGCAACAAACATGAACCACAACAAGAAGTAACATTACGAGTTTGGTGGTTGTTTACCTAAACAAAGAAATCGTAAACAGAGATGCTAACATGTGAAGTGAGCCAGTGTGGTGACATGTTTTAAATTCCACTCAGTTCTGTTTTTAGGAAAAAGCCTCATGTATCATACAGCACTGACACACTGAACTCAGACCTTGACACGTGACACACGGTACCACACAGCTGTGACGTCATCAGTCATGTTGTTAGATCCATGTTGTCGCCACCTGAACTGTGTTTGTTCTAATTGTTAGTGTAACATTAACTCTGCAAACTGCAGGTTGAAAACGTACCATAATTTCTGGACTATAAGCCGCACCCAATAAATTTTTTAAAGGAAAAAAACATTTTGTACATACATAACCCGCACCTGACTATAAGCCGCCTGTGCCGCATTTTTTTCTGCATTTTCCATGATGAGGGTCAGTTTATGCTAATTTTATTCATGTACAAAGCGCATTACCGTACGTTAAACTTCTTCTTCTATGGTGTTTATTGGCGGTTGTGACTTGCGTCTTCCTCGACACCACCTGTCTCACTCTTACCTTTTCTGCTCGAGCGCCCCTGGCGGCCGTTAGAAAAAATGCATACATTAGCCGGATCTCTGCATAAGCCGCAGGGTTGAAATTGTGTGACAAAACTTGCGGCTTATAGCTCGGAAATTATGGTAAACATAAAAACTTTTAAAAGTTGCGTTAATGTTGAAATATGTCGGATAAAAGATTGCTTTTGCTTAGAATTGCCTATATATATTTATATAGGCAAATGAGAAAGTGAAAATAAACACAGGCGAGAGCACATGACACAGAGAGAGAGAGAGAGAGAGAGAGAGAGAGAGACAGTCAGATGGACAGATTTGTAGAGAAATGAAAGGAGAAAGTAAGAAAGGAACTGAGAAAACAGGGAGACAGACTAAGACAGAAACAGAAAGGGACAGAATGACCGACATTGAAATCATGTGGCCCGTGATAGTGAGAAGGGCAGAGCAACTAAAAACAGATCTGACCTAACAGTCAGGTTACAGTGGGACACACGCACACCCACAGGGCTGCCCAGAAATACGGCATCTATATTACACAACATCCACTTGACAGAAAAACACAGCTGTCTGTCAGTGTGTGTGTCTGGACCGAGTGAATGTTTAATGGGAAGTGGTTTACATAACGCACAGACATGACACCTTCTAATGTCCACGTAGGCCAGGCAGCCTGTGCTACAAAGTGAGCATGGAATTGATTAGGGTTTATTTTGGAGATATTTTTCATGCATTCATCTTCATCCTCTCATCTGTTACTGGGTCATAAGGGCATCAGTATCCACACTGTGACCCCACTGCAAGTTATGTGGGTCGGAATGGTGCTAAGCGTAGAGCAATGAAGCCCTAAGTGGCACCCGGTGTGTTCGAACCTGAAGACCCTAGTCCACTTCCTTGTAATTTTGAAGATATTTATCACCTAAAATTCAGAACTACGATAAGACTGTCCAGGTTTTGTATGTAAACTCTACATGTGGTATGCTTTGTGGGGTGTATGAAACTACAAACATGATTCTGATTCAGGTCCATACCCAACTGATTGAGGTCCAGGTGTGTCCAGTGCAGCCCACTAGGGCAGGATGGAGAAAGGGGACGGATAAAAACTTGTCCGTGACAGTCCAATCCCCACAGCGCATCCCGACACGCTGACAGGTGGGTGAGCTCCACCTTAAAGACACAGCTGAAAGTCACACACCAGTCGACACCATAACAACAGATACAGGAAACTGAGATCTGTTTGTTTTTATTTTTTTTTACCTCTGGTGGCAGAGGCACCGATGAGGGACGGAGCTCTCCGTCCTGATCCCAAACACAGAACAAGTCCTTCCTGCTCTGAGCCAACCACAGGAATGTACCTGTGCACCAAAGAGAACATCAGGTGACATCAATGCAAAGTAGCAGAAGGGACCGGAGTCAAATCTCTGCCCTACCTTCTCTGTTAGGCACAGGTGACGATGTGATGAAGGTCCATCGAGTCGATGAGACAGTTCCCCTGGGAACCACGTTCTGCCAAAATGTCCCTAAAATAAAAACTCCTCAATGGACCGTACAGCATTTCAAGGGAACAGATTTCACTGGACTGTTTCAATATGAACATCTGGATCTACACTCTGAATTCTTCTTTCCTACCAAGAATTCTTGGGATGACTGCAAGCAGCTCTCTAATGCACAGGTGGCAAAACAAATTAGGGATCGCTGCTCTAATAAACACTTGGGATATTCCTTAAGAAAGTAAACCAAGGCTTTCTAATTCTAATTCACTGACCTCCAATGAATGCCCCCAATTTATGATTCATTTTAATATCAATGCTGGACTTTACTGACCGACCAGGCTGCCACGGGCCAGATGCAGTTGATTACGTCCGGATGCCACCCAGACACCGCTAGAATTGGCACTGACCAGACTTGGCTGGCACTGAGAGTACTGGGACAGAAAAGCCACAACCCGATCCATAGGAGCTCTGGTTACCGTAGCAACACTCTGTGTGGCCTGCAGCAGGGTCTGGAACAAACTGCCCTGGTCGAAGACCACATAGTCTGAAATGCTGATCTAGAAGACAATGAAGGGGCAAAAGACAGATAGAAGAAGAAAGTCAGGCAAAAACAATGTAGGGCCCCCTACTGGTAAGAGGTGGGACATATTTTAGCCATTATTTTTACCTGCCACCAGTGCTCATCTTCCCCTTGTGGCCTGGCAGAAGTGATTCCAGTTCTGAACCACAATCCACCGCAAGAGTCCAAAGCCCATGCTGTACCTCCACCACCGAGTGCAACGCACAAGAGATCCAGACCCTGAGCCTCACTGATGCACAGTCAGAAGAGGTTTGACAACATAAGTAACAGTGAGGACGTTTTCCAAGGGCGTATGTGGTGGAAATACTGTAGTATTTCAGTAACAGTATTTTCAGTACCTGACAGTATCCGACCTCCAGCCATCGCCCTCGCTGCAGTAACTGCTCACTCCTTCTCTGTAGAACAAGGCTTTGTGTTCACTTAAAGCCCAGACCACACCTCCTTGGACACACACCTGACTGAAGACACAGGGGGAGTCCACCCTCACTGAGCGGGCACAGGGGCGGTCCATACTGAGACCTGAGGATGAGAGTAGAAACTGTATGCATTAAAAAAAAACAGTTTTTTTTTCATTTCTAAATTTAATAAATTACATCAAAACGCTCCAATGTTGCAGTTCTTCGTCTATTGAACCACATTTTTTATTTCTGTAGTCTATCGTACACGGCACTGATGTTTATTTTTTATGTTGTGATTATTTTGCCACTGAATAAGACAGGAGCTCAATGTGGAAACATGTCCTGGTAATAAAACTACATACGCTTGTTTGTTTATTTGTATCTAGTGGAACCATGATGTTAATAAAACCAAAAAACAACTGAATGCAACATTGAAGAACACGAGTTCTAAAGAATCATGCATTAAATCCAACCTCAAAAAAGAAAAGATATCATGAGTAGTGTTAACTGTCTCTACCTGTCTGCAGGTAGAGGTCGCCGTTGGTTCTGATGATCCAGGCAGAGTCATCACTCAGAGCAACGAAGGCCGCTTGTTCCACTGCTTTGTACCAGTGACGTTTCCCCTTTGGCATCACCTTAGCACATGCAAATGCAACCATGGTTTTCTGTTCCACCTTCCAAAGCAGGTTACCTGTTGGAATATTGACACAGTGCAGTCAGCATTCATCATTCTAACATCTGCACACACACCTTACACGCATTTTTAAGATGTCTCAGACGTTCCAACGTGGATGTCTATGTGATTTACCAGAGGGAGATACTGCCATCTGGTGGACGTTATCTTCAAACCGCTGCCAGTTGAGTCCAGTCTCAGGCAGAGGACTGCAGAACAGTCCTCCCTTAAAGTCTAAACACCACACATACCTGCAACACAAACCACATTGGTTGGACATCTACTGAAACCTGTTATGACTTGAACTCGTCTTCTTCTAATGAAAACTCACCTCTCTGTCACTTGAAGGCTAAGGATTCCACATCCTGGACCTGAATATCCCATCCAACTTTCTGCCAACTACAATAACAAAGTGAATCAGTCTCACTAGTGAACTCACCTGGTAGCATTTAGCGGGAAATATTTTTCATACCTGATTAGACCTGCGTCTCTCTTTGCACAAAGTGTCTGCTTCTGTTTGTTGGTCTGAGATCGCCTTTTGATCAGACGAACAGGTCTGATCTCCAGTGTTACCAGCAGGTTGTCGTCTGTGGCAATAGATGTCTCCATCTTCATCGCTGGACAATGTGGACTCTTTATCCAGAGTGGACAGAGTGGAGTAAAACATCCCGTCCCCCTGGCCAGCAGAGGGCACTAAATTGGCCTCCTATAAAAAAATTATTATTAGGACATGAAGCAAAACTCAAAAATGTTGGGGAGAAAAAACTACAATGACCAGTCAGACCAGGGTCATATCAGAGACTGAGAAGATTGAAGGAAGCTTTTGACCTGAAGCTGTGTTCTTCGCCTTTCTAACCCTAACCCTTTTTTAAGGTTATTCTCCCCCTGTCCTCTGTATCCTCAACTCTAACTCCAACTATCCCCATGTCCTCCCTCACTGCATCCACTAATCTTCTCTTTGTCTCCTACCTGTTAGCTCCATCTCTAGGATCTTGTATCCACTGTCCCTCCTATGAACATGTCCTAACCATCTCAATCTGTCTTCTCTAGCTTTTTCTCCAAACCTTCCTGTCTGTGTTGTCCCCCTAATCACCTCATTCCTGATCCTGTCCATCCTTGTCTCTCCTAAAGAGAACCTCAGCATCTTTAACTCCTCCACCTCCAGCTCTGCTTCCTGTCTTCTGCCTACTCCAAGTGACAAATATTATTTATTTCATGAGGAAGGATGATTTTTAGAGGTATATAGAGGACTGCATTATGCTAGTCTTTGTAAGGTCATCACATCTCACATTAATGAGATTCTCATAGAAATGAAACAATCTACCCCCTCCTCTTCCTCCTCTGGTTGAATCAAAGGACTCAGATACTCGTCTTCCTGCTCCTCCATTGGCTGCTGCTCTTCTTCATCATTGTCCTCCGCCTTATGCATATACGAGAAGGTGCACTCAAGAAGAAGATCTACATCTGGAGTTGGTGGAACAACCTCTGTCTTCTCCGTCATTATGGACCTTAGAGGGATAGTGGAAGTGATGAAAAAAGGTCAAATTAAGAAAATCATTGGTCGAGACAAAAAGGTTTGTAGGGCAGAGGAGTCAGTTGTTATGAACGTCCTCTTCACGTACTCTGAGTCTTTTTCCTGTGCTTTCTTAATCCCTTCTTGGACCTCCCTTGTGTCTTGGTCTGGTTTCTGAAGATTTAACCACATGAGGCCGACCCGGTTGATCAGAGGTTTGTCCTCACTCTCCTGAACCCCCGACGCTGCATTAGAGCAACTATTGTTCTGGCCAATGTTCTGGGCTTCTGGCAAAAGGTCCGAGTAACTGCTGTCAGAAAGTCGAGATCCACTGCTGCTGTCTGAGGACGGGAATGTGGACAGGAGACAGTCAAAGTCTCTGGTGTCAGTCTATTAGTCTACGTCTCAGTGTCTCGAAAATCTGTCTTTACCTTGTCGTCTTCTTCTCTTTTTTACTTTGACTGCCTTCACCACAAGTTCTTGCTGCATCTCCTCCTGACCCAAAGGGGCGCTGTAGCGTCTGGAACTGAGCTCAGAAGACGTGGACACAGGACAATGACTATCCCAGGAAGTGATGGAGCTACTGCGACTGTGGGAGGAGCTTGTTAGCAGAGATGGCCGTCGTGAGAACTGATCCATCACCTACAAATCACAGACAACTAGTCAATAACAGTCAACGGTTGGTTACAGAGTGAGTCCAGTTCAGTTAGTAGCCCAGATTTTTACCTCCTCTCTTTCCTCTGCCTCCTCTACTTCCTCATCCTCCTCCTTCTCATCTTTCTCCACTAACCCTTCCCTCCAGGACCCTCCGTGTCGTCTATCCACACACTCTGTGACGATAGGCATTGTTCTGATTGGCTGAGCTGTTTCCACTAACCCAGTAGGTGGAATGATGGTGGGTGTTGTCAGAGGTGAGGACAGACGGACAGAAAGCTCTGACACTGAAAGTAATCAGATTACAATTAGACAATCAAGTAATCACATTAGATCTAGACAGATTTAGGGAACTACACAGTCTAAAAACCACAGCGATGCAGTCAAGGTAGGATTCTTAGCCTTACTCACAGTTGGAGGACAGTCCCTCAGGACTGTTCGATACACGGATAATGTCTCTATCTCCTTTAAGGATGAAGATCTCGTTGTCACAACAAGACACTGATACAATGTCTCCGCTGCTTTCCAGTGCTCCAACAATTGCCTGAATGAACCATCAACAAGGTCAGTCATCAATAAAACAAATTTCACAGATATTTTGTTTTGTGTTTAGTATTAAGGCTGAACAGTAAGACTGTAGCACCTGGTTCAGAACATCAACAACATATACGCTGTACTCGTTCCAGCTCAGAATCCATCCATGTCTATAGAAACAACTCAGCAGACCCAACTGTCTGTCTAATGGAAGGTATGTTCTGACTGGTTCTGAACTGGGAAATAAGTCAAATTGAGGGACCTGTGGGACAAACAGACAGACAGGTCAGAAACAGACAGAATACATCTGTGTCTGCTTGTGTGATGCGGTTTTACCTGTGTGTTGAACAGGGTTTTCAGCAGACAAGTTTCCTCCACCTGACCTGTGATGTCACACCTCCACAGCCTGACTCCAGGTCGGGCAGCGAACATCTGGACATCACTTTGCTTACAGAGGGCTGGCAGAAAGCAGGCGCCAAACCTGCCACTACTGTAATATAAGCACAGAGGAAAAGCATTCACATATATCTGTGCAGATTCTCTGTCATCCAGGTCATTCAATCCAAAAGTAGTTACTTCCAGGACAACTGGACATAGTAGGGTTTCACCTCTCATCCAAGAACTGAACTGAAGAAGATTCTTGGATGAGAGGTGAAACGTCTTCAAGAAACCTACTATGTAGAGTAACATTCAATATATCTCGTTCTGACACCTTGTACAAAACCGGAAATGTTTCTGCAAGTACTGGTACATGTAACAGGTACATAATACACAAATATATTAACCTTTTCCGTGGTTTTGTGCCCAGCTGTTTTACTTCCTGTTTCTGTGTGCAGTAAAGCAGAGATCTGTGTTGCGTTGAGACAAGCAAGACCTGGTGACTGTATTCCATCTGAACCACACCCGAGGACTCGTCCAATAGGAGCACAGGATTACACACACCCTGTCCATGTAAACAGTCCATAGAGCATCATATTAATATTCTGTAACAGAATTATATTTTCCTATAAAAAAAATGTTAACATCATCACCTGGTCGAGATCCAGGGTTGAGAAGACGACTCGTCCTTTATCGTCACCAGAGAAGAGCTTCATCCCATTGGTGCTCCAGGCCAGTGATGTCACTGAGCCTTTGTGAAGGCCAACAACATCAAAACGCCTTAACTGCAAATGGAGAGACAGAAATACAGGGTTACACATGCAGGCAGACAGACAGACAGACAGACTGGCAGTCAATCATTGAGTAGTATCCTTTCACCTGTTTGTTCCGACCAGGAAGGGGCGACACCAGCTGGAAAATGGTTACCCGCCCTGAAGCTGTTCCCACTGCGACCAGATCGTCAAAACAGCTGAGCAGCTTCACTGCCGTGATGACGTTTGACTTGCCCTGCAACAGATTTCCAAGCAGATATGACAGACATCTGTGTCGACAGACGTAAACATCACACATGGAGAAGAAGAGCGGGGGGCACACCTCCACGCTGTACTTGTTCATGTGAGCAAGACGGCGACAGTAGAGATAGAGCATCCCAATGCTGCTGCCCACAGCCACAAAGTCATTGCTGCTGTCCAGACAAGTCAGGTAGACTATAATGGAGCGGAAGCCTCGCTGCACCTGTGGATGACAACAGTCACTTGATGTTGACATCCATCCATCAAACTAAAAAAAGGACTCTTTAACTGGGAAATTAGTTTCACCATCTTGCTTTTCTGATCTGGGTTTTTAACATTTAACTAACAAGAGCATCTGACAAGGAGAAGTGTGGGTGTTCCTACCTTGGCTGGAATGGCATTTAGAAGATAGTACAGCGGACAGAACTCTCGGAGGACTGATGGCGAGCTTGGCTGCGTCGCCATATTTCTGCTGACATAGATTTATTTGGCTGCTGAAAGAAAAAAAAACAACAGAAAAGATCCATTTTAAATAGATGTTTTTATTAAGAAGAGTGTCAGATCAAATACAACAAGAGGGCATTGCCCTCTCTTGGCCGCTTTTTAATAGGTACCCACGTCAATATTTGTTATTTGGCACAGTGGTTGGATGCCAATTTATTTACCAACGTGACACAACCCTTTTTCTGTTCTTCTCAAGACAAACACCTAGCGATACACATCTGCGCCGAAATCTCATCTAGTTACATGTGAGGTCTTTTAAGGTCAATAACACAGGTTCACGTTAAACGACTTTCCAGTTCTCTGCAGCATTTTGCTCCTTCGGGACAATGGAAGCTGTTCGGTTAGAGAGGTAAACACCAAACTCACCAAACAGTCGTATGTACCACGTCTGACATCACATATGCCCAGTGTGACGTCAGATAAACAAACCTGACAGCTGTGTATAAAGACTTTACGCTTTGACGACATCAGTGCAAAATAACCATGTTGACGCAGCACAGTTGTTTAAATCAAAGCTGATAGTCTACGTGACATGACATACAAACAGAGCAATTTATAGCTATCATCGAGGCGATTGTAGCTTAGCATGGTACGTAGCGTCAGTTAACATTAGCGGCAGGACAATCCTCCTCAATGACTTACTGACACTTCCTGCTTCAGATGTTCCAGACGTTTCTATAGATGTTTAATAGAGGGACTTTGAAGAGAGACACGCGCGAGACGTCGCCCTGACAAGCGTCATACTGATGCTGTTGAGCTGCACCAACAAACTGCGCCACCTGTCGGTCACATACAAAATTACAAGTGAAATGTTTTCCAATATTATGCGACTATTTCAAAAAAGAGCAGTGGACCATGGTTTGTTTTTTATTGAGCTGACGTAATAATGCCAACACATATGAAATATAAAAACAAGACCGGAAACGGAAATAATATTCTACAGTTCTAAAATATGGAAACCGGATCCGGCTTTTAACGAGAAAGAGTTAACTGGCAAGTTCCGCAGAAAACCCTAATCCACCAGTATTCCAGTCCGTGCTTTTTAACTCCCTGCTCCCTCTGAGGGCTAAGCTAAGCTAGTTCAAAACTGCCCCGCTAATCCGTGATCTGCTGCCGTTATTACGGTTCCGATCCTTACGTCACCATCCGAGTGGTACGTCTCATTATACTGTACCCACTCGTGCAATATAAGTTACATTGCACAGGGAATTACACTAGAGTTAACTCGGCCCAACAAAAAAACGACTAGCAACGAATCTTAGCTAACGCTAACGGTTAGCTCTGCAGCCAAAATGGCGGACAACGAGGATGACAGCGGTTCGATGGGAACAATAACGCAGCCTCCCGCCGTTACATGTTTGCAGTCGGAGGTAGCTCACAACACCGAGGCTGTGGATGATGTGGCGAGCGAAGACATCGGTGAGAGCTCTCAGATCGGGGAAGGTGTACAGAATGTAATTGTAGCAGAGGGTACTCAGCCCGAGGACAGTCCGCACAATGTGGCCGGAGCTGAGGCTGCACAGCCCGCGGAAAATATACAGAGTGTGGACGGAGCCGAGGCTTCTCAGCCCGGGGACAATGTACAGAGTATGACCGAAGCTGGGGGTACAGAGCCTGAGTACAGCTCACAAATTGTAACGGGATCGGAGAGCGCTATCTGCGCAGAGGGTACAGAAAGTGTCACCGCAGCCGAGGGCGCACTTTGCGCGGACAGTTCAGTATCAGGATCTGGAACTCAACTGGTGGACTTTTTAGAGAGAGGTCTGGAGGAACAGAACATCGTTGTGGGTTCAGAGATCAGCGGTCTTGGACCTGACCTGGCCAACACCACAATCATTTACGTTCAGCCGGATGGCACCTTATTGGACGGTTCTGGACTGACGGCCGAAGAGCAGCAGGCTCTGTTGGAACAGCTCACTAAGCAACAACTCATCCAGGTCTCAGACTCCGAGGCCGCACAGCTTCTCCAACAGAACCAAGTCAACAAAACAGAGCCCAGCAAAACCGCCGTTGTCCAGAACACGGCTTTGGATCCGAGTCAACTGCAGCAGGTCATCAACCAAGTGACCAAGTCCAAACAGCAACAAGTTCAAGACCAAGTCCTGCAGCCAAAGCAGGTACAGCTTTCTCCCCAAGTCCACGTTGAGATTCCTCAGCAGAAACAGGCACCCACTCCACAGTTGATCCAAGTCCAGGTCCCCCAGCAGATCCAGGTCCAAGTTCCACAGCAGGCACTGACCAACGCTTCCCAACAACTGAAGAGTGTAGCACAGCAAGTAGCCATGCAGACCACTGGTACCGTTCAGGTGGTCCAAAAAAAGGTGGGTGCAGCCCAGAGTGATGCTATGTTCAGTCTTGTACTGTCACAGTATGTGGACAGACAGGTGTGTGCACATGGGTTTTTCTGTAAAACATGGAAATCAGTAGTTTTGTCACGTTATGTAAATATGAGGTCATTTATTTAAGATTTGTTTACCTTTTATTCCTGTGAACATGCAATTATTACAATTATTTTGACATTATTTACATTATAACAAATTCATGTCCAAACAACGACAACATAATTATTCTTTTATCAACTCTTCTTCTTTGTTGATCAAAATCTTTGGACTTTTGGATGTGGACTATTTTCCACATTATGAGTGGCTGTTTTTTTTTTTCTTTTTACAGATGGAACCCGTCAGGATTCAGATCCAGGTTCCTCCCAAACAGGAGACCAAGTCCAGTCCCACGCCACAGAAGAAAATTCTAACTGTCAATCAACCGCAAGTGAAGCTGTCAACCAACGGCAGCATGAACAGCACACAGATCATCCACCTGCAGCCTGTGGTTGGTCAACAAGGACAGCAGTTCTTTCTTCAACAGAATCCAGGCGACCCACCTATTCAGTTATTGCTCCAGGGTCCAGCCCCAGTCGTAGGATCTGTTGTCCCATTGGTTCACAAGATAACAAACACAACTACGACAACGTCCACAGCATCTGCTGTCAGTCCCAAACCTGCTGCCACCCCTTCAAACTTCAGTTCACCGCCAACCACTCCTACTGTCAGTGCCCCGGTTGTTAAAAGTCCTGTAAACAAAACCATAACAACCATTAGTAAAAGTCCTGCTAAACCGCCGTCTGTCAACACGGTAGCTCCTAAACAGATGGCCTCTGCTGTGGCCCCGCCTCCGGTTGTAACCGCTCCACCTGTTGTGACATCACCTTCTGCACCGCCAGAGCCCTCAGCAGCGCCAGTCGTGAAGGACAAGGAAAAGGGCAAGGAAGAAAAAAGAAAGCTCAAGAAACGAGATAAGAAGTTAGTGAAGGTTCAGACCAGATCTGGCCGGGTCTCTAGACCTCCAAAGTACAAGGCAAAAGACTACATGTTCATAAAGACAGAGGATCTGGCCGAGAGCCACCAGTCCGACTCTGATGATTACTCTGACATGAGCGTGGAAGAGGAGGAGGCGGAGAAGGACAGTAGGAAAAGGGACGGCTCCTCTCCCACACTCACATACAGCCACAAATCCCGCTGCCACCGCTGCCAGACCTGTGATAAGGCCTACATTGGGCCAGGAGGCCTGAATCGTCATTACAAACTAAACCCGAGCCACGGAGACCCAGTGCCCATTGACACTCAGCCTAGCAACACACAGGAAGACACCAGCCAATCACAGGAGACAACTGTAGCAGAGGAGGACAAGCCTGCTGCCATGGCAACTAACAGGGTAAGATAAAATCAGAGCTGGGACAAAGATGCTGGTTTAGTGTTACTGTAATTCTAATCATATTTTCTCCATTTCTTTTTTCTTCTACCAGTATTGATGCAAGCATTAGTACTCAATTATGCCCTGTTGTGTTGGCACATGGACATTTATCGTGTGGTCCTGTTTGTTGTCAGGTGGAAGCTGGTCCAGCGGCACCTCTAGGACTGAGAGGCCTTCATCACAGAGGCCCTGGTCGGCCCCGGGGCCGAGGCAGAGGACGTGGGAGGGGGAGGGGACGCGGTCGACCATTTGTTCCACCCCCTAAGGTGAGTTGGAGGTTATTAGTTACTTGTTTTGATTATTGGAACAAACACAATCAATCATAACCCCTGACTGTTTGTTTTGTCAGATGACCGGCCTTGTCAGCAGGCGTGGACGCAGAGGTAGACCTCCTAAGCTCACTGTGTCATTAGAACAACAGATAGAAAGGAGACGTGAGCGACTACAGGAGGTAAGAGTCAAGAAAAAGGAAATTGGAAACAATTCTCTCTGCTGGGACATTGTAATGAATAATATGATCTTCCAGCTAGTGGACCAGTGTGATGATGAGGAGCTGATGGACATCACTCTTCCTCGTTTGACAAAAGTGCTGAGTCTGTGGGAGCTGCTGCTGGCAAAGGTGCATCAGCTAGTTTGATTATTGTTCAGTGTTGGACTGATGTGGAGTTGTACCGGCAACTGTAGGATGCACCTTTCTGAAAACTCTTCTGTGTGCATTGGCCTACAGGTGGAGGGCGGCGGTCCAGCTCGGACTCGGTTTCCGGACATTTACCGTGAGTACGAATCCTTGCAGGCTCAGGTGAAACAGGCGGCTCAGGATTATATTGGCAGCCCACAGGCTGGAGCCACACCTCTGGAGGTCACAAATATCGAGGTGAGGTCTGGCATTGGAGGGTCACAGTAACCGTCTTAGACCACGTCAGATTTGGAACCTAAAACACTGTTCTGATTCAGGTTGCAAGGTCTCTGGGGATCCTGGATGAGGTGAATAAAATGAAGGTTGTTCCTGGAGCATCTCCTGCTCCTAGTTTTCCCACTAAGAACGTCCGATACATGGAGGTAAAGACAGTTCACTGTTTAATCAAGGTTTTTAGGACTAACAAGTTCTAACAACTTTTTTTAGCTCAATGTTCTTACATATCTGGTCCAGATACTCACCTGCTGATCAAGATTAAGTCCTATTTACCTTTTTTTTTTTAACAGAATTCTAAGATGCTTCCTCCATCAAAGAGATTCAAGATGGAGAACAGTGTTTCTCAGCACAATGGGTTTGAACCAAATGGAACAGGTATGAGAATGTTCTCAACACACCCCAACTATCTCACTACTACTATGTAACTGAATGTATTTTTTATAACTTGTTTTTACTTACATATTCAGGTGCACAGACCCTGATCTCTGCCACCCCTGGTCCTTCTGTGACTCCCCTGAAGACCTGCTCTATCTCTGTGTCTCCTCTTAATACACCAGAAGGATCCAAAGAGGTGGCGTCCAACAGTACTTCTTCCGGGTAATTTAAATGTACAAAAGAAAGCAATGTGTTAGACTTACACTTCCTGATGGACAAATGTCTGTCTTACAGCAGCTCCACTGTTAAGACTCCAGCCCCTGACACAACAATGGAAGTCAGTCCACCTGAGGAACCAGAGAAACCGGTGGCTATGGAGGTGTCTTCCCAGTCTTGTGCACAATTGGAGTCTCTCCCCGAAAACCAGGGCCAGGATAGAGTCCAGGTCTTAAGTAGTTCCAACGTGGATGCTCAAACGAAGGAGCTGAAAGACATTAAAACTCCAGATACAGAGTCTGGACCTGTTACCACAACTCAAAAAAGTGAATCAAGCAAGACAGATATTTCTGAGGCCAAAGAGCTTCAGGAGGGACAAGAGATCTACATCCAGACAGAAGGGTTAACTGTCCAACTGGCAGAACCTGGAACTGAGCAAATTGTCATTGTCAACGGTCCAGACGGAACGACCATGCACATCCAGAATCCCGAGGGAGTTCCTTTGGAGGCAGTGCAGGCCTTACTGGGAATCGAAGCATCAGACAGAACCAGAGATTCTCAGTAAACTCTGAGGACTGAAGGATCAGGACTAAGAACTCCTCTTACACCTGGAGGTTATCTTTTCAACGCAGAACTTCAGCAGATCAACTCTTGTTAATCTTGTGTTGTTGTCTTCTATTTTATTTAGAGAAATATTTAAACACAAAAACAGTTCCCATTCTTTTGTGTAAACTGATCAATAGTCATTGATCAATAAACAGTCTCGTCGTGTTCCCGCTGGGTTCCCGACGCTTTGATTAGTTTAGTTTTTCCCTCTTTATTGATGTCATTGATGGTTTTAAGTGATCTGTAAATTTGTAAACAGTTTGTTTATATGTAGATAAGTCGGAAAACGAAAATTTAAAAAGTGCAAAACTATTTTATTACTTTTTATAAACATTGATGTCAAACGTATTGATCACTGAACACATTTCATGTTTGTCCAATAAACTCAAACTTAAGCGGTATGCTGAAAAGACAGTCACGTCCAGTTTATATGCTGCTGAAACATAATGTGATCACATCACAGTGGCCGGTGTCCAGTCTCCAGCAGCAGTGCTTCCAGTGTCTGTCGAACTTGGGCGGGTACGAAAGGCTGGTGCAACCAGCAGGACAGATAGATGGTACAGAGGTCAGAGTTTGTGGTGTGGGCCACTTCCTGCAGAAGGACTTGCTTCAGTTTAACTTCCTGTTGGAACGCTTCACAGAGGACGCTGCATGATGTCACTGAGAAACAAAATGTTACTAGTGTTACTCACGGCTGTGGTGACATCACTCATTAGCTTGTGCTGATGTCACTCACCAAACTGCTGTGTGCTCCATGTGTGAAAAAGTGGAACTTTTCTTCCTTCGGGTCCAAACTGAAAGTCCTCTAAATCCTGAATGCCTTGCTGTGATGTCATCAAACGCTCCATCTTTTTGACAATTGCAACCTGGCATAACATTCAATAGAGTAATCAAAGTGATGTACATCTGTGTTCATGGTGACATTACTAAACCATATTCTCATTTTTCTGTCACTTTTTGTTTTCTTACAATTTCCTACTGACTACATTTATGATGCCATATTTATATATATGTGTGTGTTTATGTATATATTTATAGTATAGATATATATACTGTATATATATATATACATATATACACACATATATACAGTGATGGAAAAAATTATTAGACCACTCTTTCTTTAATTTCTTGTCCATTTCAAAGTCTGCTTCCACTTAATCTACATTAATCTGGAAAAATATAATAACAACAAAAAAGGCTCATAATTAAGTTTAATTTCAGAGCTGATTTCTGGCCATTTTGCATGATTTTACTGACAGTGACAAAAATCACTTCCGTTCCTACATCACTAGCAATAACATTGTACTGACAAATACAGTGCTTTTAGTCATTGCATGGTTTTGTGTTCATTGTTTCCCCAGGTGATAAACCTTTAGTGGAACAAGGCATTAAGATGAACAAGAAATTGAAGAAAACAGCAGAGTGGTCTAATCATTTTTTCCATGACTGTATATACATACTGTATATATACACATATATATTTATATATGTGAATATATATATATATATATATATAAAATTATATATCCAGATCAAATAGAAAATGCTGTAAAGACAAAGACAGTGTTTGAAATAACTATTTTTTTTCAATTTTTTTTTTTTTTAACATATATATTTATGAATATTTATATATATGAATATATACCAGTGTATGTGTGTACAGTATGTGTGTATATGTATATACAGTATATACAGTATATATATACTCCCTCACTAGATGTTGCAAGTAAATGTAAATATGTATTTCTATATATATTTATGAAGATTTATATATACACATATATATATATATAATTATATATATATATATTTATGGACAGGACAGACACTATATTCATCTTTGTTACACAGTGTTAGATATTCTTTGCTACAATTATAATGGTCGGTAAATTAAAAACCAACAAACCATTTTGTCAACAATTTCCCGAAGTTTGCTGCACTGGTCCTGCAGGTCTGCAGCAGTATCGGCTGAGGACAACGAAGAGGATGATGAAGACGACGGATGGCTGCTCTGGGAACTGAATTATGATTCAATAGATTTTTTTTGAGTCAAATATTTCAAACACATAAAAGCTAATCGCGTCTTAATCAGGCCAACTTACAGTCTAATGTTGCTGATGCTTGTGATGATGTTGAATCCAGTGTCATTCAACTTCTCCCACTTCAGTATCAGATTGTGCCAGTCGGCCATGTTGTCTTTAATTTTGCGTGCACTTCCCGTGATAGCAGAGCACTTCCTGCTAGATGAGGTGGCCATGATGTCACCTGTATCACCTAAAAACATATTTATTGTTATAACAGAAATCACCATGACGTCACATAAAAACAGGCTACCAACTTATTGAATGCACCCTCACACTGATTACATGTCACTGGTATCCTCACTGTAGATCAGGGAGCTAAACTCCTGTTCACATGGTGCCACATGGTTCAGTTCCCCTTAAACAACCTAACTACTTCTCAATACAAAAAAAAAGGTTTCTGGAATTGATTGCTGTCCCTTTGAGCCTGATCCGGGACAAGGGTAACTTATTCCATTCAGCCCATGTGTCTGATGATATGAAAATAAAGAGTCCTTGAGTCCAAAATCATTTATCCACATTGCATATATTTTTCATGGTTCTGTATATAAAAACAAAACAATAATTATCAGTTTTAAAAAAAATTGCAGCACAAACTTGGGGGTTATTATTATATTTTCTTCTCTTTTCAGCTTGTCCTTCTTTGAGAGGTTTCCACAGCGAATCCATGATTTCCATCTACCCCTGTCCTCTGTCCTCTCTTCTACTCTGACTGCAACTACCTCCATGTCCTCCCTCACTGCATCCATCAATCTCCCCTTTGTCTCATACCTGGTAGCTCCATCTCTAGGATCATTCTTCTACCAATGTATCCACTGTCCCTCCTCTGAACATGTCCAAACCATCTCAAACTGGCTTCTCCAGCTTTCACTCCAAACATTCCTGTCTGTGTTGCCCCTCAGTTTTGGAGAAAAAGCTAGAGGAGCCATATTCCAGGATCCAGATGAAGATAGAGAAAAGCTGTAATGTCTCTCGTGGTCCACGCAAAAAGCTTGGAGGGCCAGATTTGTCCCGCGAGCCTTGAGTTTGTTATTTTTGCATTTGTGTTGTTGCCTATGCATCAGTCCCGTCCACAAGCTTTGAGACAATACAGTGAAACAGTTGACACATTTTCATATCCCCGGATATATTGTGTAGAAAAAAAGACTACTTGAAATTGGGATTTAAAACAGATATCAACTCACCATCCATGCTGCTTCACCTCACTTTTTCCTGTTGGTTCTTCGTTGGTGGTTTTGAGGTTCTGTGACACTCTGGCGCCCCCCTCGTCTCCGGTTGTTTACACTGGCGCATATTCCTAAACGTGTTTTCCGTGTAAGAGATCTCTTATCCACCTGCGCCCTCATCTCCACTAGGACACGTCGACTAGCGGCTCTATAACGCGTCTTTCAGAGAAACTATTAAATTATTCTATTACTGTCGATAAAAAGGCGCGTCCTACTCTGTGAATGACGCAAATTCGACGTAAAGAAACAGGAAACAACGGGACGTGAGCTGGAGTTTGTAGCTCTGTCCTTGATTTCACATTTGTAAGTTTTTGCTTCTTTATTTCCGCACTTAACATTGATGACATTCGGTGCGTTGTAGGCCTTGGTTTTGGATTAGCTAAGTTTCTTGAAGATTTATCTCCTTTGCTTCTGTATTAAAGGTCTAACGTTTTAGAAACTTTTGCGACAGTTTGGTCGCATTTGTTGTAGCTGCTTGAATAAGATGACGTGGACGACAGGGAACTTAAGGACTATTTGTTTCTTAGCCTCTGGTAAAAGTTGATATTAGTGAATAGGCTGTGTAGGCTACAGCAGAACTTCTCAAATAGTGGGAGGGGCTCCATTGGGAGGCGTCAGAGGCTTGACGTAGGAGTGTACCTCTTCTGCACAGGTGTCAAACTCTGGCCCGGGGGCCAAATCTCGCACCCGCACAGTAATTATTTTTGGCCCGCGAGATAAAATCAAACTATAGTTGGCCAACTAGTGAAGACCTTCCATATGCTCAGAATATGTTATTAATAATGGATTTTTTTGTTATAGCACATGCATTTTGTTCTGTAGAGAAATATTTACATTGAAAATTATCTGAAAAGACAGAATAAGAAACAAATACAATGATGTGTGATTTTTTTTTTTCTATTACAATTTCTCATGTGTTGATACTAATAAGCTTTGGCTGTTCCAGATTCAGTGTATCCACATGAAAAAACACTATTTCATATGAGGAGCGAAACATGCACGTTTATAGTTAATTTCTTAATATATATTGAGTTTGGCCCGTGACTTCATGCAAGTTTTCTATTCTGGCCCATGATAAAATTAAGTTTGACAACCCTAGTCTTCTGTAATGCTTGTATAATAACCAGCCTCCAGTCACTAGGTGGCAGCAGCTCAATCCAGTGATTGATAGAGATGAATAAAAATACACGTTACAGGCTTTCAATAGAGATAGAAAACAGTTGAGAGTCACTGGTCAACTACCAGACACAGCAGTAATACCAATAACATTGAGCAATTTAACTGAAGGTTAATATTTGAAAAATCCAATAATTTTGGCCTACTGATATGATCTGCCCAATAAAAGTATTATTTTGTGATTTTAGTTGGATCATTTGATATGTCAAATTCCCCGGTTTTTGCCAAATTTGGTTGGGCACATGGGGCTTAAGATTTGGGAGCACATGACGGCACATATCGGTATTCGTTGTAATATCTAGTTGTGGAATTAATTATTTGGACACAAACACACATATATGTATATAACAACCAGAATTAAGACCATGATTGGCCCAGACACACAAACAAATGTAAAATGTAAAATGATGGCATTTACAGCCATAAAATATTGACACTCTTCTTGTCACAGGGAGGTCCTGATGGCGTCATTACCTGAACTTCCTGCTGAGCTGTGGCTGCACGTCTTTGGTTTCCTGTCAATGAGAGACAAACTGAGCATGCGTTGCACCTGCCAGTACTTTAGAAACCTTCTGGATAAGTCTCGTCCACTGTGGAAGGGCTTCAGTGTCACACTGCGTGATTTCTCCAGGTACAATCAGTCATTCTTGCGAAGTCTGGCTCAAAGGCACTTGGGCAGTGTGTTGCTACGTTCAGGTAAGAGCAAAGACCTGAAGACGCTGTCGTCCTGTTTGCCGGCTCTTTCTGCCCTACGATTGGAGGACTGGAAAGAAAAGAATGTTACTGATCTTAAAAAGTTTAAGGTACTGCAGCGATTGGCTGTGACACAATGTACTGTGTCATTAAATAACTTCAACTTCCTGTTGCCACTGAGTCATCAGCTGACTCACCTGAGCCTGTGTGACGTCCAGTTCTCCTGCGTGACCTCGCATCTCCTGGCAGCTATAAGTCAACTGACCAGTCTGAGGTCACTGGTATTCCATCACGATGGAAACATACGAGTGCCTACACTTGGTGACATCTTGACTCACCTGACTGAGCTAAAACACCTCTCCTGCACCATGATCACCTACAAGAACCTTCCAGAAGACTTCTTCGGACCTGTTCCTCTCACAGGTGAATGACGTCACCTTGTAGGATAAAGAAGATGCCAACTCATTATTCCTATACTCACCGTGTCTTTTTGTGATTGAACAGGAGGGGGCACTCTGCAGCTAACAGACCTTCAGTTGCTTAACTATGATGCTGTTGTGACACCAGAGCTTCTGCAGCCTCTGTCCAACCTTCACAGCTTGTCCATCTTCCACCTGTACTCCGTTCCTGGACCAGTGTGTCACATGATCACATGGCTGTCGTCTCTGCCACAGCTGCGCAGCCTTAGCGTACATGGTGAGTGGTGTTGGGCAAGTTACTTTAAAGAAGTAACTTATTACTTTACTAGTAACTGCTCTGAAAAAAGTAACTAGTTACGTTACTAGTTACTAAATTATAAAAGTAACTAATAACTAGTTACTGCTCTGAGAAAGTGAGTAGTTACGTTACTAGTTACTAAATTATAAAAGTAACTAATAACTAGTTACTTTACAAAAACAAATTACAAAAGTTACCATAGACACACACTGACAGGCAGCCGACAGGCTCCGCTGCCCCACAAGTCCTCCCTCCATGGCCGGTAGAAACCGTCAATTTAGACCACACATAGTAACGAGTAACAAGCTCCTTTACACCACAATAACAATAACTGCGTTACTGAATGGGAAAGGTAACACGTTACATTATTAGTTACCTAGAAAAGTAGTTTTGTTTTGTAACGGCATTACAAGTAGCGTGTTAGTCCCAACACTGATGGTGAGTAGAGTGCATGTTTGCACTGGTGTTGGCATGATATTGCAGCTGACATTGAGTAATGTAATACTCTGCCTGACCAACAGGAGGTCATCCTTTGACAGCCTATGCAGACGTGCTGCCATCTTCGCTTCTTAGTCTGACTCTTTGTGTGGATCTTCAGCCCGAAGACCTGCAGGTGGCGTCACTCAGAGCTGCTCACCTCGAACACCTCCACCTGGAGCCTTGGAGCTCCTCCTCAACGATGGTTAGACTTCTTCCACAACTGTTTCCTGAGCTAAGGACGCTGGCCATCAGGTTGGTGTAGTCCAGGGTCTCACGGACTTCTGGACCTTCTAAGGTCCATATTTATTTGAACTGTAAATTTATAATATATAACTCTTGTTAACCTGTTGTTTTTTTATTGTTTTAGACATCATTCCATTTCAGACGTGGACTTCCTGTCGCTGCAGCAGTTAAAGCATCTTCACACACTAGAAATTCTTGATCCTTTCCACAGACCTGATCCCTCAGACCCATCCTGGATCGTGTACTTGCCAAGTCCTCGTTTACAGAGGCTGATCAGTGACCTGCAGAAACTCACCAACTACAGAGTCCGAGTCATAACCAGCTCAACCAGAGACCCACTGACCTGCTCATGTGTTTGAACGATCGTAGGCTTACTGTCTGTTTGTCTTCTTTTGACAATTATTATATTTGGACCAATCCCAAATAGACAGTTTAGTTGAGCTGACCAATAACATCAGGTGACTCTTGAATGGCAGCACTGCCCTGCAGGAATACCTTGCTGTACTTGTATCAATATGGCAGAAATGTGTTTTTGGGTCTGACCAGCCAAGACTAATTGGTCAGACAGTTTTTTTTACCTGTTTTTATATTGTTTTGAATATGAAAATTTCTTTAAGCTATTTAAGACAAAGTATTTATTATGAATGAAGTTAGAGTGCTGGAGAATGATTTACTGTTGACAGAATTACAGAAGCCATTGCATAGGTTGCAGTATTTAACCCTTTCTGTACTCAGTAATTCCCTAAATCCTATAACTTCTGTACTTACCAGTACAGAGAAACAGGCTAGGTACTCCTCAGCATTAACTTGATTTTGCAGACTGTCCTGGACTATGTCACAGTACTATGGTTTATAAATGCCTGACACTGGACAAGTTCATATCTGTTATTGCCTTATTATCCAGTGCCTTCTACTACAGTGGTTACCAGTTACTGTACCCCCTGATCCCAACGTCACAAACTGAAGTAATGAACTATTTTTATGTATCTGTACAAGTTGTGAATTGCTGACCCCTGGTGACCAAAGGCTTGTTACTGTTAATAACAGCTATTGTGAACTACAATCCAATGAGCTATGTTACATGGGAAGTAATCAATGTTGAAGTAAAAATTTACAGTATTTGAAGATAAGCAAATTATATACTAATAGCTTTGGGTGGGTTGTATTTCATGGTTGTACACTTAGCGTTAGAGTTAATCTCGATTTAAAGAACGCTACACCTCATCTGCAAACATAAGCTTAAGAGTTGACTTTTATGATAAAAAAAAAAAAATAAACACTATTGAATGTTTCTATGTTCATTGACTGAATGTCCATAGTCACATCTAACCGTAGCTTTCTACAAGTACATCCAGGTACCTACAGTGGTTTATCAATAACCTTAGGATTTTTATAGAATGGGAAAAACGTTTTCATTAAGTGTTTTTACTGCAGCATTTTGGTTAAAATTCTATTTACATAAATAACCATAGGCAGCACCGTTAATAACAGTGACCTGGAACACACCTCAGACCAGAGCAACACTTAAAAACCAAAACATTTATTCTGTAATAACAGACTTTAACGTATTTACAATAAAAAAAGCAAAAAAAGTCCAGAACAATCATGATTTGTCCAAACATTGGCAACAGCAGAATCACTCTGCAGTTTCTTCTTTCCGTTTTTTCTTCTTTTTCTTCTTCTCACCTTCAGCCTGTAACACAAACCACAACTAAGAACAAGTCCCTTATTTTTTAACAAAGCCAAATTATTCTGAACAAGTTGTGGAACCTACTTTCTCTGCAGGTTCTGCAACCGTTTCCTCGACCTCCGGCACTTCCTCGGGTTCTGCCTCCTCTTCTTTAGCCTTCTTCTCTTTCTTTTTCTTCTTTTTCTCCTTCTTGACTTCCTCTGGAGACGGTGTTGTTGCTTCCCCTTCACTGTCTGTATCACGTTTCCTCTGCAGGAAAAGATCAACCAGTAGGTCAACACAGAGTCAATATAATAAGGGATCAAAATGATGTGAAATACGGATCTTACCTTTGTTGAAGGTTCGCAGGGCTCTGGCTTTACTTGGGCACTGGCACTGTGAGACAAAAATGTTTGTTTTTAAAAAGAGAACTTCTTTAACTTGTTTTTATTTACATCAACATGCAGTTTGTCTTCAGGTGAGCTGAAACTCAGTCAGTGACAGAGCAAAGAAGCTCAAGCCTGAAGGTTGTTTTAGCAGACTGACTCCCTCAGAGAGCACATCACAGCCCAGAGAGGGATAACTGTCTGCGTTAGCCCCGCCCACCCCCTGAAAGTGATATAACCAGCTTTTTGTGATCCACACCTGTAGTCGACATATTCATTGGTCCATTCCTGTGGCGTGCTGCCGTTTGGTTTTCCGTGTTTATCCAGAAGACCTTTCTGGATCATTTTCTTCTTCTGAACAGCCTGTTGAAAAGATCAGTCGGTCAATAATGAATACCAATCAGGTGTCGTGATGATGGTTTGAGACTGAACTTGAAGTTTACCTTTGGTCCCAGACCCCATTTTCGAGGATACGTGTCCCTCTCCATGATCACCCTCTTAATCTTGGCCACAACCCCATGATCGCAGGTTGAGATGACTGCTGTTGTCATCAATGCAACACCTGAAAGCACAAACAGAAACTTTTTAATGGCTGCTAATCTCAGTGAGCAGTCTGACTTGGATGGACTGAGCCATCAGTCAAGGGTGATAGATCGGTGGTCATCACAGCCTGAAAGCTACTGAAGATGCAAGATCATCATGTGGCTCCAAAACACATGTCCACATACATTTACTGTATCATACACACCTATGCAGATAGCCTCTCCCTTCGTTGTGACAACCACAATGTCCTGGTTGACCTCGATTCCATCTTCGTACCTGAGGACACCCGGGAGAAGGATCTTTGCGCCGTAGCAGATGGCGTTAACCTGTGGAGCAGTTGGAAGATGAGGTGAGACAACCCTGAGATGAAACTATAACAAGATAGCTGGTAGAAGACCGAGACTCACAGAACTGTCCTTCATCACTAGACGTTTGTAAGACACCAGAAGTTTCTCCAGGGGGAAAATGACCCGCCGTAGATACGCCTCGTCTTTGTTGTGGTCAAACTGCCATTGAGCGTCCAAGACGTCATGCATCGTCACCAAATGGTCCTGAGAAAAATACAAAGTTGTTCAGATTAGTGTGCACAAAGCCCATGTAGATCTGCAAAGCCTAGATAGATAAATACACCAAGCTGTCACTTGATCCAGGTTTGGTCAAACCTTTGACTTCGCATAGTGCAGTAAAGTCTTGGGCAACAAGACCATAGTTCCCACATGTACCAGCAGAGGGCGCTACGCATCATAAAATAACTCCAAAGGCCAGAGGAATTTGAACAGCTGCAAGTTGCCAAATGGACAACAGCAGCATTCTAGTCAGAGAGTTGAGATGCACAGATCGTTGCAGGAAAGTTGCTCTACAGAGTGGCAGTTATTACACCCGCCTTGGAAACAGTTGCCATTAATTCCTAGAGAAACCACATGTTTGACAATGCATCTCTGGAAGTTGCTTTGGACGAAAGCATCTGCTCAACAAATGTAAAAAGCAATTCATGTTCAAACCTATAGCGTTTTGAGTTTACAGAACTCATTGCCTTTGAGGCAGTTGGTGGTGTGGTGGTTAAGGAAGCACACTTGGGTCCACAAGGCCCTCGGTTTGAATCCCCCTACGGCCAAATTGAGCATGTATCGTCTTTACTCACTGCTCCCTGGGTGCTCAAAGCTGCCCACTGTTCACTTTGTGCTATCATGTGAATCACAATGACAAGAAATGTAATTCTAAGAACCCTAACGGATATATATATAAAAATTCAAAAACAACCATTGTTGTACCTGGAACAACCCCACAATCCATCTGGGCGTTCTTTGTCAATTAAAAATGCCTCTGTGCCTGCGCAGGTGAGATTCCCGCTCGATCATAGCAACTCGTCACTTCAGTGGATGACCTAATGAGAAGTGCAGAAAATTCTATGTTGTGCAAAAAAAAGGCGCCTGGAAAAAGTGACAGCTCTGAAACTGCACTAGTTCCTATGAATCCAACTGAATTGTCTTTTGGTCAGAGGAACATCAATGGCCAGTCACAACCAAAAATACTGGCATCTTGATTCCCTGAACTGGAATGAACAAAAAAGAATGCCTTGCATGGGCACAGCTCCACTGACTAGACTATCATGAAGATGTCAGCAGCACTGAGGGTCCAGTTCTACACCATGTAAAACAGTTTCTCTGCTGCTCAACTCTTTATCAAAGTTAAATTACCAGACCGGCACAGAGCAGCCGGACTGAACTCAACACTTTGAAGGCTAATGATGTTGAGTTTGACGCCCGAGCTCTGGTATTAAAAGCAATGCTGACCTTTTCTCCCATGACTCCAGATCGTACTCTCCTCAGTTCCTGCATCTGTCCTCCGACACCAAGCAGCAAACCCAGGTGGACACACAGGGTCCGGATGTAGGTTCCCGCTTCACAGCTGACCCAGAAGATACCTGCAGTGATTTATATTTTAGCTCTTGTTCTGAGAGACTTCAGACAGGTGGGACAAGAACACATGAGAAATCCACTTCTCACCTAATCTTCTCTCCGGGTCGTATTCGACCAGTTTGCTTTCATAGATCGTCCTCACTCTCAACTGACGCTTCACAGCTGCGATGAGGGGAGGTCTTTGAAACAAGGCACCAGTGAGTGACTCCAGTGCCTGAACAGAAAAATTGGGTCACGTGACAAATCACATTCAAGCATCTAATAATTACCATAACCATTGGGATTTCTCAGTAGATTCTGCTCCCACACTTACCCGAGCCAGAGTGTGTTCACTTTCAATTGCATTGTGGAGGCGAACGATTCCCACGTACTCTTTGCCTGCAACATAGAAGGATCATCGTTTACTCTTTGCCCCCCAACAGCTTGGTGCAGATAATCCAACCCCTAAACTGGACAAGTGTTCACCTACCAGCACTCTGCTGTGACTTGACCAATCGCGTGGCTCGATCGATGCACACGATCAGACAGCCTGTGACCTTGGGGTCCAGTGTGCCGCTGTGACCCGTCTTTTCCACGCGTAGGATCCTCCTGATCCATGCCACGACCTCGTGAGACGACGGGTTTGCTGGTTTGTCGAGATTAATGAAACCCGACCTGTGAGATGAGCAGAGTGGATCAGCAAATAGGAACCATGCTTGATCTTTGACTTTAAGTTTAACAAAAAAACTAAATGCTTATGATAAGCATATCTGCTCAGCCTTACTTTACGTAGTCCTGAATGTTTCTCTTCAGAGGGTTACTGCCACTAGGCAACGGTGTGTAGTGACATGTGCGAACATTCAATTTGTCAAAATTCTGCAAAGAACAAAGGACTTTGGTTACACAATGCATGAAGTCCATTTTTGAAGCATTTACACGTAAATATTTGTCTCATGTGATCAGAACAAAAAATCGTCTTGCCAAGAGCCACGCAAAATCTCGCTCTACGTCTGGTGTCAGGCTATTGGCCGACAGAACGCCGGCCAAGTCCTGCACCAGAACTGAGAGGCCCCACCTCCAGAACGAAGGTGGTGCAAAGACAAGCGTGGCTGCTGCTCAGAGAATGGATAAACTGGTCTCATCACGTCACATGAGTTTGACCCCCCCACAGCAGAAGAGGATCAGAAGTGTGTTTTATTACCTTTAATAGGAGTGGCCACTGGGACGTGTCCAGAGACGCAGCTTTGGACTCTGGTTGGATCACAAAGTATCCGCTTTGTTGAATCTCCTGAAATTATTATTTTTTTAATGATCACTCATGTAAATAAAACTTCATATTATATTTGGTTGAAACTAAAGAATGTTCCAGACAAGGTATTTAAAGCCATTGTCATTGATTGAATCAACAGGTTTACAGTAAGTCTTTCACTCACAACATAGCATTAAGAGACAAGATTTGTTTCAGGAAAATTACATTTGGACTAAAAACCTCACTTTAAAAATCACTTTTATGGTGGTAAAAATATGGCAGTGATTAAAGACTAAACGCCAATCAAATATTCACTCACCCCAACGTCTTCATCGAGCACTTTCTTCTGTTTCTTCTTCTTTTTCGCGGATCCTGTTGAAACAAACAGCCTGTAACTAATTGTTTATCGACAGGAAGAACTTCTGCAGAGGCCGGAGACCACGTGGCCACTGGAGGAACACGTGTTGGCTAGAGCCACGGGCTAACGACGAAGCTAACTGGCTAGGGAAAGTAACCAACATTAGCGTCATTAAATCTTTATCCAACAATTTGTCGCAAAACCACATGGAAAAAAGGAACACGACCAGAATGAATAATGAAACTAGCTTGATGTTACAACCCGATTAATAAGAAGAAAACTTCATTTTCAGCAAAAATGTTTTTATATGAGAACTCAGGGTTGTTTGCTTATTTGGAGTTCAGTTTTAAAATGATTGCATGTTTTTCTATTTCACCCAGGTAAATATTGAACTTATGTCTCAATATTAATGAAAACATTGACTCTTAGGTTCCATGTCCACGTGCAGAGCCAACACGGAGCTTAGGCCTCAAGAGAAAACATGTGCGCCACTTACAACCAACGATAATATATTTAAAATAGATCAACTATCCCCGAAATTTATAACTAATCATTACGACTAAATCAACAAACGTGACACAATATAGAATCTAACAAATATGTGCAGCATCAACTAGCGTTGCTGGCCCAAATATAATCCAAGTAGACAGGCATGCCAGAAATATGCATACAGTTGTGTACGCATGCAGACAAACATGTGTGAAAACCCACATACAAAATAAAAGTTTACCAAAAGGACCAATAACTCGCGTTGGTGTAAGAGAAGAGCCCCACACTCACCTTCTACCTCCGCCATTTTGATCTGAGGGAAGGAGTCAATGTGCGCCTTAAACTAATGGTTTTTTTCTTCTTTGATTTTTTTCCGCTTCCGCCAAAAACACGAACAAGTGCTCACTGCTGCTTCCCTCTGTCGGGGGTAAAACTGCATCACCCGCTCTAAAAGTACTTAACACACTCTGTCCGCGCACGGAAGGAAACGGAAGTACTAGAAATAAGGAATGTAGCCAGAATGGAATCAGGAGAACACGATGTTTGTGAAATTTCACTGTCAATTCGTTTATACTGCGTTGGATTAAAGTGTGGTATTTTTTTCTTTACTGTCATGCACACATACAATTTGAATGTTTTCTGTTTATTCTTCAACGTGTTTTTATAATATGGAAAAAACAACGATCAAACTAACAAAATAATAAAGTGTTGCTTATAATAATAAATATAATATAATAAATATGATTATCTAGTTAGAGGAGTGGTAATTTCAAATGTAGGGCACCTGTTTAAATTAGTACTGGGGAAAATTAAATGTCTGTGGGCCTTACAATGTTTTACAACTAAATAATAAATAATATAAAATCTGATGTCCTGGTTTATTGTACCAGCCTGTCTGATTAATTAATGAATCAACATATGTACACTGCTATGTGTTTCAGTGTGGAATTATAGAAATGCTGCATTGAAGATCCAACACCAAACAAAAAAAGATAAACAGAAGTAGAATAACCCTGTTTTATCTGTTAAAAAAATGTAAATAAATTTTTTTTTAGGGTTTTAGTCAACATACATGCTACCCGGTAGGACGCTATATTTAACAATTAATAAAGGTGGTTAAGTTTATTTAAAATAAATAATATAGGGTCAAATATCAAAAGAGACCACAGTAGGGCAGTGTTGTCATGTTTTTAAGTGACGCACTGGTCAGTGTAGTCTTCACAATACAACATATAGAAAACAACTATTTTATTTATTTATTTTTTTATATTTAAACAATATCCATCACAAAATTTAAACATTTTCCTGGTAAAGTATTTCAGTGTGGTTCATGGTCGCAGAGATGCTACTGCAGAGAGTTCTTTATTGTCATTTATCTACCATTTAAAACAGCGGTGTCAAGCTAAATGTCAAGGGTTCTAATCCACCAGCTGCCAGGTTGCCACTGAGATGCTCTGATCATAGCAAAGTTCCAAACCACAGAACTTCCGGTGGACTCACCACCCACAGGAAGGCTCACAGTATGGAGCAGTGTGATTTGGGTGGCTTTTGTGGAGAAATGCTGGGTCGGGACTCAACAAAATGCATGTGCTCTAACCAGTGGTTCTCAACTGGTCTCACTCTGGGACCCACATTTTCCTGTGGTCATTAAGTTGTGACCCACTCTCATAGAATTCAAACAAGCAAATAAATTTAAAAAAAAATCCTTTGCACATCTTTTACCTTATTAATTTTATTCAGCAGAGCGTCCCTTTCAAAATAAGAGATTTTCTAAAATAAAACAAAAGCTCAACAGCAGATTCACATTATTCAGCTGATTTTTGACCAGCTGTTTGCGACCCATTCAGAACGGGTTGCAGTCCCCTTTTGGGTGGGACCCACCAGTTGAGAACCACGGCTCTAACATACACCAGTTTTTATTTTTTCCTTTTTGCTTCTCCCTTTTTTATGTATTTCCACAGGGAAATACATTTTCGTTGGAAAAGTCAGACGTTATATCACAACATGTTATATCACAACCATATACCACATATCACATTTTTTAAATTAATGGGAACCTATTTTTTGCTATAAGGTTTGCTCTGCAATAAACAGAATTCTTCTCCTTTCAGCTTGTCCCTTTTTCAGGGGTTGCCACCGCAAATCAATGTTCTCCATCTCCCCCTGTCCTCTGTATCTTCTACTCTGACTTCAGCTACCTCCATGTCCTCCCTCACTACATCCATCAATTTCCAGATATAACATACACCATTAATACTACGAATTCTGCCAGAACATATGGCCTATATACTGGTGGGCCAACTCTAGTGCACAATCAATATGATCTCACAGGCCAAATATAATCATGGTGTGGGCCAGATTTGGCCCCCGAGCCTCAGTTTTACACATGGGATTTGAAATGAAAAAAATGTAATATTTGTAATCTTAAACCTTGAAATTATAAATTTCAAAGCTTCAACTAAATCCATCTTGTTCGTGATAAACTCTGTACCCTTCATAGCAGAATATCTGTGGTCTAGATCTCAAACTTCTTTTGTATGCTAAATGTTTTATTGGGTTTGGGCCTAGAGTCACATTCATTACATTTTAATAACGGCGTAAATAAAATATCATCATATTCATGGAGATTAAGCCTAAATCGAAGAAAACACATTAGAGGCTGAGACTTGGCTGAGAGGAACAGCTGAGCTCCTCAGTTTTACTGCTGATTATTATAGGTGACATGTAACAAGCTGTCAGTGTCCGAGCTGGGATCAGTGGTGACAGCAGGCAGCAGGAAGGCTCAGCGGGCAGCATCACTGAGCAAACGTTTATCTGCATACGCATAAAGAATCAAAGTATTTCACCCTAAAAAGCTCCAAACACAACCGTTGTGACTCGGGACGCCAGCTCCGAGGTTATTTATATCTTCAGACCCTCTGTGTCCTTTGGTTTATCCTGCATTAATGATTAAAGTGTGGAAAATAATTAAAAGTCTCCATATTTAATTGCTTCACCTCCTGCCAAAAAAAAAAGCAGTGCCATTAATTATTTGCTATTTTGCCGTCGGGAGTCTGCCCTTTTGCTAAAGGGAGTCTCATTTATTTCTTTGCATGATGCCTGAATCAAATTAAACAAAACAAGGATAATGGGGGACGGGCTTTAGGTGGAGTTTCCCTGCAGCTCATCACTAAAACCAAAACACGGTCATTCGCCACACGCCTGGGAAATTAGTGAAGGTGAGATTTCACTAAACACAGTAGCAAACAGCTTTGCAAGTCAAGTGGTCTCCATCCACAGGTTGTCTTGGCAACTGTCAATCTGGTTAGCGTCCGGGGGGTGGGAAGGGGGTGGGTGAGGAGGGGTTCGAGGGGGTGGTGGGCAGTTCGGAGGAGGCGCCCGCTTCACTCAGTCACTCAGAAACTTAAAAGAAGTCAGTTTTGCGTCAAACATAAAAGGCGCACGGACACAATCAGAGGTTTTTTGGTCTGTTCTTGATCTTTGATTTCAGGCTTTGATCTTGGTAATGACTGCGGCTTTAATATAGTCTATTTGTTTGTTTTTTTCACCCGTGGTTTATCAAGTATGAATAAATACATGTAGTTTAATATGCTCAAATGAAGGGCACGAAGCACTTTGGCCAAATGGATCAACGTCCCTAAAATTGGTATGTTCAGGTCAGACTTTATTGAAGCAATGATGTCCATTTTATTCCAATTTACTGTATTCTTTGATGAAACCAGGCAGTTAAAGTTATTTTTGGCTGTGAGAATATATGGATGTATATTTATCTGTATTTGAGCTGCATGAATCTGAAATTTGAACGACTTGATTTGATTATGACCAATTTTTAATTCAGAAACGTTCTTTCCTTTATGAAAAGATTCACTGTCCAAAGGATGAATGAAACAAACACAAATGACCGTAGTACAAGTAGAACATAAACAGCTAAACATTTGTCCCCTGGTGGACACATTTTACTATGAACAAGGTAATGTTAATTCAGCACTGGCTAGAACTGGTTGATTTTTCTGCAGAAACAGAAGTTGGTCCATATGTTCAGGACTGATGATGATCCTGGTGATGTTATTCTATCTCCAGCAGTGGAGAAGACTCTCTCTGATGCAGCACTTGTTTGTTACATATATGTAAAGCACACACTATAACATAGGAGCTACCGCAGGAGGCCTTCGGGGTGTTGGCAAAGTCAGACGTTATATCACAACATGTTATATCACAACCATATACCACATATCACATTTTTTTAATTAATGGGAAGCCATCTTTTGCTATAAGGTTTGCTCTGTGATAATCAATTCTTCTCCTTTCAGTTTGTCCCTTTTCAGGGGTTGCCACAGCAAATCAATGTTCTCCATCTCTACCTGTCCTCTGTATCTTCTACTCTGACTCCAACTACCTCTTCCTCACTGCATCCATCAGTCTCCTCTTTGTTTCCTACCTGCTAGCTCCATCTCTAGGATCATTCTTCTACCAATGTATCCACTGTCCCTCCTCTGAACATGTCCAAACCATCTCAATCTGTCTTCTCTAGCTTTTTCTC
>JAFBJS010008148.1:75451-109087 GCA_016785265.1 Paraplagusia blochii
GAGAAAAAGCTAGAGAAGACAGATTGAGATGGTTTGGACATGTTCAGAGGAGGGACAGTGGATGCATTGGTAGAAGAATGATCCTAGAGATGGAGCTACCAGGTAGGAAACAAAGAGGAGATTGATGGATGCAGTGAGGGAGGACATGGCTCACTGATTCAGTTCTCAATGGAGTGAGTGGAGAACAAACTGAAGGTGTGTCCGAGGGGATCGGGTGCTTTTCTCTGTCATTCAATCCTAAATTAGTTACTTTGAGGGCAACTGGACATCGTAGGTTTCTATCGTAGGTCAAAACATCTTCAAGAAACCTACTATGTCCAGTTGCCCTTGAAGTAACTCATTTTGGACATGACAACATCAGAATTTTGTGATTTTTCTATAGAATTCCTGTCTAAATTCTGCATCCTGTTGGAGTTAAACTGGACTGTGGTGCTTAGAGCTTTTGCATTGTCCTAGAACAGAGGACAAGGACACCACGTGTAAGCGCTGAAGCCTCTGTGTTGTGTTGTGAAGATAGAAATGCTATGATCTCCCACAGAGTTTCTCCTCTCTCTCCTCACTCTCCCACAGAGAACAATGTACAATACAATATGATGATAGTAAATAAATACTGAAAGTATAAATGTACGTCACAAAATGAGTGTTAAAATAAGGAGCTTCAATAGACCAATCACCTCTGCCACAGAGTCAAGGGAAAGAGGGATGAATAGGGCTGGCCTTCTATATGAAAATACCTCACACCACCCTTTCCCACCTTATTGTCATGGTGTTTCCACCCAAGGAGGAAGATACCATTACCATCAGGAATGTTGGACAGAACTATTTTGTGTAATTATACTAAAATTAATCTTCTTCTTCTTCACCTTTCTGCCTGTCCCTTTTCTCAGGGGTTGCCACAGCGAATCATCAGTTTCCATCTCCCCCTGTCCTCTGTATCTTCAACTCTGACTCTAACTACCTCCATGTCCTCCCTCACTGCATCCATCAATCTCCTCTTTGTCTCCTACCTGGTGGAGTGGATACAGTCCACTTCACAGGATACATTGGTAGATCCTAGAGATGGAACTCCATCTCTAGGATCATTCTTCTACCAATGTATCCACTGTCCCTCCTCTGAACATGTCCAAATCTGGACATGTTCTAAATCTGTCTCAATCTGTCTTCTCTAGCTTTTTCTCCAAACCTTCCTGTCTGTGTTGTCCCTCTAATCACTTCATTCCTGATCCTGTCCAAGAGAATCTCAGCATCTTTAACTCCTCCACCTCCAGCTCTGTCTCCTGTCTTCTACCTATTCCTAGTGTCTCTAGTCCATTCATCACGGCTGGTCTCTCCACTGTCCTGTAAACCTGTCCCTCCACCTTAGCTGACTCTCTTCTATCTCAGTTCACTCCTGACTCTTTTCTCCAGTTGTTCCATCCTGACTCCACTCTATTCTTCTCCTCAGTCTCTTCCACAGTCTCCACTGCTCTGAACAGTTGATCCTCAGTATCTAAACTCCTCCACCATCTCCACCTCTGCTCCTTGTAACCTCACCATTCCACTGTTCTCCCTTTCAGTCACACACATTTACATTGTCTTGCTACCACTGACCTCCACCCCTTACTAATGATACCAAAATTAAGGAAATATTAAATAAGCTCTGTTACAGATGTAAGTCAGGAACAACAACAACAACCAGAGATAAGCCAATCAGGTCTTTTATTCTTAACTGTACAGTAGCTCCGTGGAAAGAAAATATCTTATAAATGCTGAAGGATTTTCACTTTTGAACGATGTAGCATTGTCACTTACTGAAACAGGAACAACAAATTCAGTGTAAAACATTTCTATTTCAGTTTACTCCAGATTAAATATATACTCCTCAGTTGTATGGTGTTAGGTCTTCCACTGGTAGTTTTTCCATCAGTAATGTCCCTTAAAGACGCTCGTATTCTTAGCCTTTCTCTGTCCAGAACATTGCAATTATCCATGATTACCGCCCACTGTGGGGGCAGCTCCCCTGCTCCGGCTTTCATCCCTCTAAATACCACCACAGTCATTTAAACACCTCTGAAATCACACCACTGTGACTCCTCATTCATTAGACCTGCAGCTCCAGAGTCACTCTCCACGCTCCATCCGTCCATCATCCAACCCATCCATCCATAGCTCCCACTACTTCATGACACTTCACATCTTCTGAGCCCCATACTGTGATGGTGGTTCCCGTCTCCTAGCAACCAAGCATCCAAGAGGAGGTGGCAGCGTTTGCATTACCGCCACCTCCTCCTCTTCAGTTGTCGTCTTCATCCCTTCACCCCTCAGTCTGTCTCTTATACACATCTCATGGTAAACACCTATTCCTAAAAGAGAGAGGAACACCGGGTGACATACAAGAGGTAGATTACATTCTCTGTAGAAGAGGAAATCTCCGGGAGATAAGTGACCGTAAGGCAACGAACTAGAAACATATATAGTTTTTTGTTCCATAATACAAATGCTTATCTAAAAATATAATAATAACTTAATATTAATATCTGTTGTATTTTCTTCTTCACAATCCTGTGTAGCCCACAATCAAAGTCACCCAAGAGGGAAGATACCATTACCATCAGGAATATTTTGTTCTGTCCAATATTGTCCCTTTTCTCATGGGCTGCCACAGCGTGTCAACAATTTCCATCTCTCTCTGTCCTCGGTATCTTCTACTCTGACTCCAACTACCTCTGTGTCCTCCATCACTGCATCCATCAATCTCCTCTTTGTCTCCCACCAGGTAGCTCCATCTCTGGGATCATTCCTCTACCAATGTCTCCACTGTCCCTCCTCTGAACATGTCCAAACCATCTCAATCTGTCTTCTCTAGCTATTTCTCCAATCCTTCCTGTCTGCGTTGTCCCTCTTATCACCTCATTCCTGATCCTGTCCATCCTTGTCTCCACAATCAAAGTCATTCGTCTCCTAAAATGGTGGAACCAAAACCAGAAACATTAAAATAAAGTTTCTGTTCCAAATCAACTGCCAAAAAAAATTGAGCCCTGGCTACCATCGACTTTTCAGGAGACACATGACTCTGACTGCGGGCTAAACAGGATTTTTTTTTTTAACGACATAAAAAAAGGGATAAATTGGTTTCCACTATTTTAAATATGCTTTTCATTTCAGGAACAAAATTTCATGTTTTCTTTTCATACATATATATATATATATTTATATATATATATATTATTTTACGCTCCTTGAGCTGGTTCAAAGCCCTGCTCAGTTCACTCCAGCAGGAAATGAATGAAAATCATTGATCTTATCACAGATGTTAAGGACTGTTGATGTAGTGTTCACTGAAGCTCTGAAAAAAATTAATTATAAGAGTAGGATCATAAACCACAGACATGGAAGGGCTCTAGTATACAATCAAAAGAAAGGACATCCAATTGTAACGTGGGGCAGTGGTGGCCTGGTGGTTAAAGACAAGACTTGGGTTTCAGGTTTGAATCCACCAGCTGCCAGGTTGCCACTGAGGTTCATTGAGCATGGCATGGTCCCCACTCTATGCTCCCCTAGCGCTCAAAGCTGCCCACTGTTCTCTTTGTGACGGGTTGAATATGGAGGTCACGTTTCATTGTGTGCAGTGGTGTGAATCACAATGTCGCAATAACAAGGAGTTTGCTTTTCATTTGTTAACTTTTTGATTTCCAATATCAACCGATACTGATAACGGGCCGTTCAAAAGTATTTACTTATCTGTACAACCCACTGCGTGAGTATAAAATGAATTGAATTAGCTGCTATGCTGCCATCTAGTGTCGTTGTCTTTAATATACATCTTTTCATCCTCAAAAAAATGCTTTCTGGTTAACATTATCGGGGTAAAAAACACAGGTGGTTCTTAGCGATATTACACAAAAGAAAGAAAGTTTGGGTATTGTTATTACCAGGCTGCCCTTGACAAGCACCAAGCTTGGGAATCAAACCAAGGACTCTCAGCTCTGGAGGCAGGTGCACTAACCCCTACACCATGCAACAATGTCACAATATTGGGTCGATGATGTCAGTTGTCGATGTTATCGGACTTCCTTTGACGAATAGTTGTATGCAACTGTTGATTGATTATTTTTGTCTTTTTCTTTCAGAGAAATTGACCGATAACAACTGAATAATCGCTCGACTTGAAGCTGCATGAACTACAGGTGTGAGGTCATTAGTGTCTGTGACTCCAGCTCTGAACTCCTCTGAGGGTCTGAAGGTAAACCACGTCAAGCTGCGCTCACATTTGGGACTTGTTGCAGCCCGGAGCCACGCTGATAGAGGAGCATGAGTGACGTGAGTGGTCGACGGCGCTAAATGGCAGCACTTGAAATAGACTATGAGCCTCAGCCCGCACACACACTTGGAGCTGTTGCCTTCACGAGCCCAGTAGACAAGCGCTTCAGCACCACGACGCACTGAACAGCTCCTCCAAAGCTGAAGATTCAGAGACAAGACACTCTCACCAGTTCAGAGATGGAGGTAAACGTCTCCTTTTTTGATTTCATCGGTGGAGTTCAACTCCTCCAGGGACACGAGACCAGGACGGCCGTCCCCATCATCCTCATCGGTATCTGCGTGTCCGGAGCAGTTGGAAACTTGTTGGCCTTACTGATTTTCTTGCGTGACTTCAGAGAGGGCAGAGGGTCCGAAGCCAAGGCGCTCCTCTCCTCCCTGGCCTTCACCGACCTGCTGATCCTGCTGCTGTGCGCACCGGTGCGCGCCGTCACCTACTACAAACGCACCTGGACGTTGGGGAGTTTTGTTTGCAGCACAGCGGACTGGTTCCAACACTGCTGCGTGGTGGCCAAAACTCTCATGCTGGCCCTGACCACCAGAGCCAAACACACTTTGACCACGGGGGACGATGCCCCTCGACAGCTGTGCGGCGCCTCGTGGATCCACGGCGCCGTGGTTGGCGTCTGGGTCGTGGCCATGCTGTCCCCGGTGCCGCAGATGCTGTTCGCCTCCTTGCTGCCCTACGGCCCGGACACGATCTGCGTGTCCAAGATGCCCGGTTGCGCCTCTGACTTCATGAGTCTGTTCTACAAGATCTACCCGACCGTCACCTTCGTCCTGCCGGTCATCTCCACGGTGGCGTACTACACCAAGACGCTGCACGACGAGGTGAACGACGTCCCCAGCCCTCAGCACCAAAGCAAAGTCACGCTCGTGTTGCTGTGTCTCAGCGGCACACTGGGGCTCATGCTGCTGCCGGAGTGGGGCACCTTCACCTGGATCAGGCTGGGCTACAACAAACCGCCCGCTGGTTTGTTAATCTTCGCGCAGCTGTTGCTTTACGCGTGCAGCGCGCTTTCTCCCGTGATCCTCATGACCATGTACGACGACGTGCGCCAAGGTCTCTTCGCCATCTGGTTCGCGGTCACCTGCAGGGGCTCGAAGAACCACTCGAGCGCCAACGCGTGTCCGAAAACGGAGGAGAACGCAACGGAGGCGCACGGCGCATCCAACGCCGTAGTGGCCAACGCGGTGTCCGTGGAGACGGACAAGGAGAACGGGGACAGGGAGAAGACCTTCCCGGATTTGGAGCACTTCTGGACGGGACGCAGAAATACGCACGTGGAGCAGGAGCAGGACCCGGTGCCGTGGGAAAAAGAAGAGAAAATGTCATAGAAAATTGTGTTTTCCAGAAAAATGCTACAATTTTTTCACCCGTCTTCTGTTTTACACTTCTTGTGTGAAAGGTTTTCGTTGTCATGGGACTCGCACGATGTGGAACAGGAAGTCATCTGGTGTCTTTAGCCTTTTCATACGACTTCAAATGAGGTATAGTGGCAGTTTGACCGGTTGCGACTCTTTATTAATGATTATTTTATCATTAAGTGAGAACGTCATATAGGTTAGAATGATATTAGTCGACCAATAGTTGTTAATATTAGTTAATTGTTCACTAACAGTCAAATTGGTTCCTTTTATTAAGAGTTTTTTGTATTGTTATTATTTCAATGCTGAAGACCTCTGCACACACCTTCCATGGACGCAACTGCTTCATAGGTTGTGGACAGGAATGTCGTCACTGAGGTTGCCGCCCCCTGTTGGACAGTCAGTCGAATAACTCCACAAATCAAATGTGATGTCGTTTAACAACTGCAACTACTTTTAGTACTTTTTTTGTTTCATTATTATATCAAATAAAATGAAGCAGTTGCCAGATTTTTTATCACAAACTTAGTAACTTTCAAAAGCAGAACAATCTTTCATAATTTTCTTGTTATTTTCATTCATCATCAATCAGACACATTTGTCATCTTTTTCCTTCAGTTGGTCCCTTCTTCAGGGGTTCCCACAGTGGATCAAGGCTTTCCATCTCCCCCTGTCCTCTGTATCTTCTACTTTGATTCCCAACTACCTCCATGTCCTCCCTCACTGCATCTACCAAGCTCCATTTTGTCTCCTACCTGGTAGCTCCAGATCTAGGATCATTCTTCTACCACTGTATCCACTGTCCCTCTGAACATGTCCAAACCAACCCAATCTGTTCCTGTCTTCCTGTCTGTGTTGTCCCTCTAATCACCTCATTCCTGATCCTGTCCATCCTTGTCTCTCATGATCTCCCATCTTCTGCCTGTCACTAGTGTCCCTAATCCATAAATCTTGGCTGTTCTCTCTCGATCATTGGTTTGGCCAAAGTTTTACGCTCTTTTCCATTCTTAGTGCAGCCCTCACCATGGATCCATGCTTGGGATAAAAATAAAACCCTGTCTGGTGGTTCGTAGTACCTGGTTTGTCAATAATACACATCCCAATGATCAGCCCATATGTTGCCTACCTTTGTTTATGTGCTAAAAAAATATTTTTATGCTCTGTGTGAAACCTGGGCCTGTATGGTTGAACAAAACATTGACATACATAGGAATTGAAGAAAGTCACAGAAAGATCTTCATTAGCTTCAAGACTCCTTCTGAGATTTTATAGCCGTTTACTGTCCCCTAGTGGAGGAGTATAAAATCCCCCTGCCCATGAGTGTCTATTTCGGCAAATAATCAATGGTAGGTGTCAGCTCAATTACGCATAATAGCGGATAATTTTTCCCAGCTACGTCCTCTTGTGGCAGCCTCTTCCTGTCACATGGACACAGATCTGTGCTCGAAGTGAATGTAGTTCTACTGTTGGAAAACGGACTTAACTGTGGTCTGATGGTTGTAGAAATGTGATGAGTGATCAGGCTGTACTGGAGCCACTGACTACAAGGATGTTGTAAAGCATTTTATCTCTTAAAGAAAAAACAGAAACAAAAAACGTAGAGCTTTAGTTTTAGTCAGGAAGGGTTGACATCTGAAGTTGATGTTAAAACAGTTTTGTATATTTTGATATTGTCATGAATATGAATATAAATGTCATTTTCTCTAATGCATCTTCAATAATGTGACTCTGTTCACCTCTTTTCTCATGTGGACCTGCTGGTGGTTGATGATGTTCTGATTAATCAGCTGTTGGCATTGAACTCTTACGCTGTATTTGTACATTGTCCTATTTTTTTCTACATACATTATCTACACAGGATATTTGTTCTTGTCCAGTGAAGTCAGCTTTTGTTCCAAACGTGATGGCTACAAAGATGAACTAGATGTAAATATCCAAACACTCTGCTGTGGTCCTGTACTCTGTGATGCTTTTGGCTTAATAATAAAAACGAGTACTTAAATTATGAGTGACTGAGGGTCTGGTGATTTATTTCCCATGATGTGTATCTGACCTTAATCAGGATGGAAATCTGATCCAATATCACATCTCTTGGTTTAATTCTGTAGATTGACAGATGACAGAGCATTTATCTTTATTAAACTCATATATAATCCAGCAGCAGCCACAAGTAAACAGCTTTTTTTACACATATATATTCATATTGTCACTGTGTCCATGAAGAGAAAACCTAGAGAGGTGGAGGTTTGCACTGGAGAGAAGAGGAATGAAGGTCAGTCGCAGCATGACAGGTCATATGTGTGTGAATGAAAAGGGGGGCAGTGAGGTTACAAGGAGCAGAGGTGGAGAAGGTGGAGGAGTTTGGATACTGAGGATCAACTGTTCAGAGTAGTGGAGACTGTGGAAGAGACTGAGGAGAAGAATAGAGTGGAGTCAGGATGGGACAACTGGAGAAAAGAGTCAGGAAAAGAGTCAGGAGTGATCTGACATAGAAGAGAGTCAGCTAAGGTGGAGGGACAGGTTTACAGGACAGTGGAGAGACCAGCCATGATGGATGGATTAGAGACACTAGGAATAGGTAGAGGGCAGGAGACAGAGCTGGAGGTGGAGGAGTTAAAGATGCTGAGATTCTCTTTAGGAGGGACAAGGATGGACAGGATCAGGAATGAGGTGATTAGAGGGACAACACAGACAGGAAGGTTGGGAGAAAAAGCTAGAGAAGACAGATTGAGATGTTTGGACATGTTCAGAGGGGGGACAGAGGATACATTGGTAGAAGAATGATCCTAGAGATGGAGATGGAGGAGGAGGTAGTTGGAGTCAGAGTAGAAGCTACAGAGAACAGGTGGAGATGGAGAACATTGATTTGCTGTGGCAACTCCTGAAAAGGGACAAGGAGAATAATTCTGATTATCACAGTGCAAACCTTATAGAAAAAGATGGGCTCCCTACTAGGACACTAGGAATAGGTAGAAGACAGGAGACAGAGTTGGAGGTGGAGGAGTTAAAGATACGGAGGTTCTCTTTAGGAGAGACAAGGATGGACAGGATCAGGAATGAGGTGATTAGAGGGACAACACAGACAGGAAGGTTTGGAGAAAAAGCTAGAGAAGACAGATTGAGATGGTTTGGACAGTGGATACATTGGTAGAAGAATGATCCTAGAGATGGAGCTACCAGGTAGGAGACAAAGAGGAGATTGTTGAATGCCATGAGGTAGGACATGGAGGGAGTTGAGTTAAAGTTGAGGATACAGAGGACAAGGGGAGACGGAAATTGTTGACTTGCTGTGGCAACCCCGAGAAAAGGGACAAGCTAGAAGGAAAAGAAGAAGACCGTGTCCATGTTAATGGGATTGATGTTTAGATGCTGGACATGCTGTAGGTATGGGTTGGAACACTGGTAACATACCTAGATCACATGTAAGACACATTGTCACAGTTTAGTATTAACATGACCATGGTGAGAACCAAAGGTCAGTACAGGAAGCTCCAAAAGAAGTTACTTTGAGAGCAACTGGACATAGTGGGTTTCTTAAAGATGCTCCACCTCTGATTCCAGAGGCTTCTTCAGTTCTGACTGACTAGAGCTGAGTCCATTTAACCTTAAAGTGGCTGCAGACCTGTTTAAAGAGATTGGTGCAAAATGGTGTGATTGTGCACACCTTGTTCAGGGAAGTGGTGGCCTAGTGATTAAGGAACCGGATTTGACGTGTTGTCTGTTGTGTTTGGTGGTTTTGTTGGATTTTGAGGTACTGGAAGCTCTCATCAGGTGAAAAAAAGGTTTATTGTTTTGGTCATTTGGATTTTTTCAAAAACAAAATAACAAAACTCACTTAATTGATGGTAGAGAGTTATGGGGACATGGTAGCAGACACCAGGCATAGACAGCAGACATTATCCTACAAGCTGCACTGGACAGAAGACGAGCAGGACTTTGACTAACTATGTGACTTATACACACGGACCAGGTGAGACACGTGACCCTGATGACGTAGACACAGGTGAGTGTGATTACACTGATTAACCCAGAAGACACAGCAGGAAGCTAGACAGAGAGACCAGATACTGTAGACACGCTCTTTACTGACACATGGAGGAGATAGGCAGGCAGACAGACAGATAGATCGACAGACCGACAGAAAGACAGACAAATAGATTGATAGACAGACAGAGAGACCGACAGACAGAATACTGTCTCAGTCGTATCCTTCGGTAAAGGCAGGCAGGCAGACATACAGACAGACAGACACATAGACAGACAGAGAAACAGATAGATCAATGGACAGAGGGATAGATAGATAGATCGACAGACAGACAGAGAGACCGACAGAGTACTGTCTTAGTCGTATCCTTTGGGAAAGGCAGGCAGACAGGCAGGCAGACAGACAGACAGACAGACAGACACATAGAAAGACAGAGAGACAGATAGATCGATAGACAGACGGATAGATAGATAGATCGACAGACAGACAGATAGATCGACAGACAGACAGAAAGACAGACAAATAGATTGTTAGACAGACAGAGAGAGCGACAGACAGAGTACTGTCTCAGTCATATCCTTTGGGAAAGGCAGGCAGGCAGGCAGGCATGCAGACAGACAGACAGACAGACACAGTACTGTCTCGTCTCAGTCGTATCCTTCAGGTAATTATGGATATAACAGTGATGGTTGATTGTGGTTTCATTCGCTCTTGCTCCTATTTGGAATCAAATACTGTACTTTTCCATCTTTTTATTATGTGAATCCATTAATTTCTTCTGTGAGTGTGAGCTGGATGGTCACTATACCCTGTACGTCACATGACCAGCTTGTGCAGTTTAACCTTTTACTGATGGTGAAAGGGAAGCTGCTGAGCTGTGTGTGTGTGTGTTCATCAGTAAAGCACAGGTCTCCTGTGGCTCCGACGCCTCGGCTGATGTGACATTTTCCTGTTTAGGAGTGGGAAGAAAGGTTACAGGTGGAAGAGGTAAAAAAAAAAGACACAATGTCTTCAGCTCCTGATTTTGCTCCTGCACATAATTTATTCATCAATAATAGAACGCGTCTCTAAAGGTCTGGCTGGTGATCACTAGGGTTTTTCATTCAATGTGTTTATAAAACTCTTTATTTTAACAAAGACTCTGACTGACAACCAATGCACCAGACCGTGCAGTGATTTCTTTTTTCTAAATTAATTACCTTACATTTTCCCTCAGGTTTTTTTTCTTTTTAATTTTCTCCTACATTAATTACAGACAGAGGCTCCTGCGGCTGATAACACTAAGAAATACAATTACTTTCATACATAAGTCCAAAAAAGGAGGTTAATCAACTTTGTGCTAGTTCCTAATAATGCAAATATAATTCAATAATACATACATTTGATCTAAACATAGAATAGATCACCTTAAACATCTTGGTTATCCTTGTTTTATAATCACTAAATAATCAAACTAAAATGTCGGATATTACCTCATAACACAAAAGCCTGGTTTTTGCCAAATACTGCAAATACCCTAAAAAGTTTGGAGATAAACTACTGCATGTTAAAGTAAAAGTCACTAGATGGCAGCATTGCAGGAGACTAAGCAATCTCATACACAAACATGTTTTTTTCAAGAAGAAAAAAAAGTGTTGGAAAACTCCAGAGTCCATTTGTGGAAAAGATCAAATCACAGTTAGGGTGATTGGCTTGCCACCTAAAGGAGGTATGGTGCAGTGCAGGTAACAAATAACAGATAAGAGTGATAGAAGATATACATTTTCCTAGGCCTATATTGGCATTGGTTGACACAGTGTTTGGACAATATCATACATCGGCTAAAAACCCTAACCACATGTTTAGTAAAGGACATTCCCAGTTTCCCAGGTGGTTTGATTCACAGGTGGTCAGTCAAAACATCAGGTCAGGTGATCCAGAAGAGAGACTGATGACCACTCTAAGCCCTTTACAGTTGAACCATTCCTGCTTCTATTTGTGTCTCCACTTGTGTGGGGTGAGTGTGTGATTGCATGCAGCTGTGCACGGCTGATTGAATGAGGGATCAGGTGGATCCTGAGAACTGACTGCAGCTGCACAAAGACTCCACCATTGCCCCCATCAGGCTCGGTCGCCTCAGCTTCTCTGGAAACTCGTAGCTTGATGGTTAGCAGACACCATCCGTTCTTTAGAAAAGAAAACTTTGATGTTATGATTAGTGGTTTTTTATTTTTTATTCATTGATTTTGATCTGATTCTGAGTGGTCTCTTGCCTGTTGAATGTAAGTGTGGACTCTTATGTGAGTCTTTAATATGTTCTCCAAAGTTTTCGGGTAGTAAACCCCACAGCTCAGGTTTGGGCAAACTAAGGCCCGTGGACCGGATGTAGCCCGTTGAGGGTCTTAATGCAGCCTGGCAACCTTATCCAAATTTCTCTGCAATACCTGTGTTTCCCAAGTAGATTAAGTCATAAAAGGTATTAGAAATGTAGCATCTTAGGTTTTATACATGACTTTTACATGGCATTTAGATTAGTTCAAACAAATGCTCCATCTTTCTGTTCTTGACATGGCCCCTGTGTCCAATTTTAGGAATAATTGTGGCCTTTGAGCCAAAAAGTTTGCTGGAGTCTACTGGTGACTCTACCATCATCAATGCAAGATCTTGGTGAAAAATTAATTCAACACTGGATGGAAATAAATCTTGTGACATTACAGAAGCTTATCCAAACAATGCCACAGAGAATGTGTGCTGTAATCAAAGCTAAATGCGGTCCAACGAAATATTAGAGTGCATGAGCCTTTTTTTGGTGGCGAGTTTCTTTTTTTTGGCTTTTCTTTTTATTTCCACGACACAACAAATTACAACAAACATATACCCGCGTGTGCCTTGAACAAAAAATTAACTGGTTCCAGTAAATCTTTGTCTTCATAATTTGCAGCTCTATAAAATAATTGATAAACCCTGTTTTAATCTAACAGAGCACCATCCCGACGCACATAAACTTACAGTGGGCTCACCACCCACATGACGGCTCACAGTATGGAGCAGTGTGATTTGGGACATGCCCTTACTGAGACCCTGTAACACATGAAGATGAATGAATGAATGGTTTAACCTATCACCTCAGTAAGCAGGCAACACATCTAAAACCCAATATTATATATACTCTACCAGCATCCCCTTCAAAGTCTACTGGTAGATTTATTGGACAACCCTGGTCTTGAATATTGTTTTTGTCACTTTTTGACTGCAGGCATCGGAGACTCATTTTTAGTGTTGTATTTTTTTACACTGGATCTCTCTTCCTCAGAGGGACAGTTCAGTGCCACAGCTGGACTACCAGTGTATAATAAACAATAATGAAGCCTGTTATGTAACCTTCAGTGAACTAATAATACCCACAGTCCCCTTCTACCAGGCCTTATGAACATAATTCTGGCAAACAATTATCTGAGCAGCCTCCAGTGCCATAAACCCCCTGAAAGGTCTTGTTTCCTCTGCACATGTCCACTGAACAGAGCAGGAAGAGGAGGCGAGTGCATTTGAATAAATGTGTCATCTCCTCCATCATTCATACGGACATATGTTGCTACGAGGTTAACCAGCTATAAAGCATGAACTGATGAACTCTAGCCTCTGTGTGAACTCTGAGGGCCAGATGCTAACATTATACAAAATATAAAGATGCATTCTACAGTGTATAAATATGTATGTACCTATGTATTTGTATGTATGTATACAAATATATATAACTATATATGACAATATATACAGTATTTATTGTGGTGGAGAATTGTGTGTTATGAACAGACAAAGTGTTAGATGACATTCATGTGCAGGGTCACTGTAGAGATATATAACTATATATGACAATATATACAGTATTTATATAACTATATTTTACAAGATAGGCAGATAGATCTATAGATGGATGACGAGGTTGAATCTCATCAGAAAACCTGTCTTTTTTCTTTTTTATTTCAGAGTTATCAGTAGATACACAATAAGCTGTTATTTTTTAGAAGAAACATGGAAAAAAGTACACACTCCTGGGGCCTTCTTCCTTCTTCTTATGAGCGTTTCTTTGTTGTTTTAAAGCTGAAAAGCTCTGAAAACAGAACAGTCGTGTTCTTTTATCGAGACGTCCACCGTGTTTTTTCCCTTCTTATTCAAGCGTGATGGACTGTTGGAGCAGCCTCAGGGTCTCTCTCTATCTCGGTCACTCGTTTTTTCGATTCCTGTTCCTGGTATACAGTAGAGTTTGCCTCACAAGATTCTAAAGGTTTGAATCGAAAAGGAAATGATGCACATTTTTCCCCAATGCATGTTGGTTAAACTGAGCCCTGCGGCCCAATTCTGGCCCGCAGTGTAGATATATATGTTGTATATTTGTCATTGATGAAATGTTGGCCCACCAGTGTATATTCTCCACTGTAAGGTGTAAGGTGAGTCCACTGTAAGGTATTTGCGTCGGGATGATGCTGTGATCAGCGCACATCAGGGGCAAACTGATAGTTGCAGGATTGAAACCTGATGCCTCACAGACCCTAGTATGCTTCCTTAACCACTAGGCCACCACTGCTGCCAGAAGGTGACGTCTCTCCCTACACTCCCTGTTCCAAACCTATCACTGTTAACTCCTCCATAACGCATAAAAAGAACATTATCAACTCTAAAACATGCTCTGGTCACTAGATGGCAGCATTTTAGCTTATTTTATTATTATTACTTATACTACTAAAGAAAGGTATAGTGGCATAATTTATTATTAATTAAGTAACCATAAGTGTTTTTTTGTTGATGTCCTGCGAAATTCTTCAGATGAAGATATTGTTGTTACAGATATGAAAGTTTGTTTCCATATATGAATTATCTACATTTCATACCTTGTTTATAGAGTAGAAAACATCAACATCAATGTTGGCCGTTAACTTTTTTTTTTTTTGTGAATAAATATTAGGTTTGGTCTGTGTTTTTATCCCAGTTTTTGACTTTGGCCCACGTGAGTTTCAGTTTGACACATCTGCATTAGTAAAAAAACTATCAACATGTAATGTTAAAAACAACTGGAAAAATTGACAATGGTTTAGTGACACATTAACTAGATAAAGCAGAGTTTTAAACATCAGGGCCTTGGACTGAATGAGTTCAGCCGAATTAATGTAATCCTTGTCAAATAGAGATTCAGTATCAAGAGGCTGCAACCTGTCCATTGTCATTATCCTTCCCACAATCCTCCTGTGATTCAGCTCCAGTCTGCTATTAACATATACAACTGAAGGAGAAATCCATCCAATCAGGTGAGTGTAACAAAGACTGAGTTACTGCTTATACACAGGATGCTTTTCCACCCTCATGGAGTTGCACACTGTGGTGATGACAGTTGAGTCTCAATGTATCAGTCAGTGTCGCCACCTTGTGGTTTATAATTTAACCACACTGCCAGGTCATTTCAGTAAAACAGTTGTGATGTGATGCTTTAATTACCTAATAATTACCCAATAATAACATACATTCAGACGTAAGTGATTAAACTTTTTTATTAATTAAATATAAATTAATTAATTAATAAAAATAAGAATGAAAAACAATAAAAAAAGCCACATGGGAGATTATAGTTGACTTTTGATCAGGGGTAACATAAAAATGTCTGTTAATGGATAACATAGAAGTTGCCTCTAATTAAACTCTATTTCGATCATAAAAATCCCTAAAATTACTATCAGTATAATACACGGAAAAGTTTTGTTTTCGTGAATAAATCAAGGAATTTGTCACTTTTAGGATATATTATTTTTATCAATTTTATTTAAAATTACAAATACCATAAGATATAAATTTTGTCAGCTGTTTCCGTCGGGGGGGATATCAGTCTGTCTCTGTTATTCATGTGCAGGGATTAAGACTAAGAGATTAGCGACAGATGTAAAAAGCAGCAGATCTAAATCTCTAAAATCTGCTGTCATCCACTACTGTGGAGGGAAAGGACGCAGCTCCGGTCAAGTTTAATAAACCCCGCCTTTCTTGAACCGTTCGGACTTTTCATTGGTTTTTGACTAGATTGACGGTACAATAGACCAATAGAAATAGAGATTTTTACACGTCCTCCCCTGTGTCACCTCTGCGCAGCTGTGTATGAGATGAGTTGAGCAGGAATAGCTGAAAGAAGGAAGTCACGCAGTCTTGAGGCACCGAGACACCAAAGGTACACTTTATAGTAATTAGTTTTTAAAGATATTCAATGTTAAATACTTTGAATCGTCAGATACAGTACAGTTTCCCTGTAACGTTTACGCAGCGGTGGCTCGCGAAATGGCGACTTCATTTGTTTGATATTTATTTAGTGACATTTAAATAATCACGTACGCGACAAATGCGACATTTTTAAAGGGAAACCTTTATTACATAGATTTAGAAACTCTTTAATTTCATCCACACTCACAAGGAGTCTTGTGCAAGTATCTCATTAACAAGTATTATTAATACAAATATCTCGTATATTTTACCGTGAAAATAAACGTTTTGGAATAATTCTGTATAATATTTCTACTGTCATTCGACGGTGAAATAACTCACCTGAGGTTCTGCTGTTTACGTTTTAAAGTTATTTTCCTAATAGCCGAATGTTTTAACTTCTTTCAGTCAGGATATAAAAGATATACAAATATTTCCTTGTCTTAAATGGGAATTGTCGTTGAATGCCTTAGCCCATAATACTTTAAAAGAAGGCAAAGTTTAGTAAATGTTAAACTATTTTACTAACAGAGATCAACTTATACAGAAAAGGGCTGTAACAGGATAGTCCAGACCTGCAGCCTTAGAGGTCATTCAATTGGCTCAACTCTGAATAATTTGCCCTTGTGGCCAGTTGAGTTTTTTTCCTTTCACTCTCTCACCTTTATACTCCTCCCATATCTTATTAACCTGCACTCTTTCCTCACAATTTCAATAAGTGAAGGATGCTGACGTGTTCTGACCATCAGTTCTCAACTGATGGTCAGAGAATTTCCAAAGTATCAGAAGTAGTTAACACAAAATATATGACCAGGTTGACACTGATCCTGTCAACTCAGAGTGGGTTTGTTCATGTGGAATAGATTTTGAGCCCCAGTCTTATTCGTGCCGTCAACATGTTTTGTTTTTGGGTGTGGAGGCAGAGTTGTTAATGAACCAGGAACGCCCCAGGTCTTGATCAATAAATAAAAACTGCTGTGTAAGACAAGACGGTCTGCAGCAGCATGTGAACCTGAGTGTGCGTGCATGCTTGTGCGTGTCCGTGTCTTAGCTGTTGCCTGTGTGAGCTAATGATAGCACTAAAAGACTTTGCTCTGTAGTTAGTGCGTTTGACTTTTGTTCTTATCCGTGGCTTCCGCTGCAACACTCACACACTCACACGTACGTAAACTTTAACTTTTAGACGTCACTGCTGGTGGCACTAATGTTCCCAGTGACTGAAGCTGGAAACAGGTGACCGGGTCTGACTGTTTAGGTACAAACAAAGTGAAGGATTTAAGGTGTGTTCACTACAAAAATGTACAAGGTTATCTGGATTTTTTTTTCATTCTTGGATGCTCTCACAATGGGCTGATTGTAAGAGGGTGAGATTTTAATAAGGAAAGAGTTTTGTTCAAGGTCAAGTTAAGGGAGTCTGATGGAAACAAATCACAATCCTTCAGTTATCTTTTGCGATAAGAAGTGTGAGCATATTTCTTCAGAGACTTTTGGCCTCATAACCTTCTTCTCTTTCGGCTTGTCCCTTTTTTAATGGTTGCCACAGTTAGTCAACGTTCCCCATCTCCCCCTGTCCTCTGTGTCCTAAACTGTAACTGAACTACCTCCATGTCCTTCCTCACTGCATCCATCAATCTCCACTTTGTCTCCTACCTGGTAGCTCCATCTCTAGGATCATTCTTCTACCATTATAACCACTGTGCCTCCTCTGAACATGTCCAAACCAACCTAATCTAGCTTCTCTAGCCATTTCTAAAAATCACATTGGTTAATTTAACTGAATTATTGCAGGATCCCTCTTGAAAAAGTGAACAACAAAACTTAAATAAATTCCATACCCTCTTTACCGTGGACAGGCCCATGGAGGCTCACATCCCTCTCTAAAATGTGAGTCGTCCTTATCTCCCGTATTGAGTTGTTATGACACCACCAGCTTGAGAAGCTTTGACTCCGGTTTGTTGATGTCCTTGAGACTGAAGAAATGTAACAAAGGGAGGAAAATCCCCTCAAAGCCACAAGAATGTGGGAGACGTTATTATGAGTCATGTTTTTATTTCACATTGATTCTGTGCAGACACTGAAATTAACCAGAATGTTGGAGGAGGAGATTGAGGGATTTAAATGTAAAAAGACATTCTTTTTTGTTATTTTGGTGTTGTGGTGTTGAGCAGATATTCACAGATGGTGTTTGTTTCAACTGCCAGGACAGGGTTTTTTTTTAAATAATTTTGACACTGGGTCGGTGGTTCTTAACCTGTGTTTGATCAAACCCCAGGGGTTCTGTGAGTCGGTCTCAGGGGTTCAGTGGAGCATCTGCCGCGGAGGTCAAGACACACCGACTCAAGCTACTAATGTAGGGTTCGGCGAATGCACATAAGAAACCGGTTGGGTAGCTCGAACAAGGTTAAAAACCACTGCACTACGTGGATTCCTCCCACTTTCACTTTCACTTTGTTGGGTTAATTATCTCTATACAGTGTCTTAAAAAACTTCACATGACAAAGTCAGGTTTTCTTACTTTTATGTTGGGTAACATAAAAGCAGAACAGCAGCACCTTAATGAAAAATTACCAGTGAAATTGTCAGTTGATTGAAAACCTCCAGACTTCTTTAAGTATTCCATTCCCATCTCTATATTCTCCTCTTTGACAGATGTCGTATGCCAGCGACAAACTGTACAACGGATACCTGCGGCGAAGAATGCCAGCCATTGTGTCCAAGGTGAAAGTGAGAGAAATAATTGTCCACCTGCCCTGCCTCACTGCTCACGACAGGGTGAGTTCCACTAAGACTCTGGAGGTCCAAGGACAACAAAGTTAAAATTCCAAATATGTTACCACTACTGTGTGATTCAAAGATTTTGTCTTTGTCTGAACTAATGCAGCAAAGCATCAAATAAATACAGTAAACAGCAATGTGAAGGGAAATTTCTTCAAATAATAAGCCTCTAACTTCTTGGATCAGTGCTCTATAGTGTTTTCACAGTAAATGTGGTTTGCAATATTTGAGAACTTTTTCAAAACAATTATCTTTGTTTGTTTTATTACTCTTTTTCATCACTACATTTTAAAATCTCTTTGGCTACAGAGGTTAATATGTTTTGTTTATATTTTTTTCACACAGGAAAATATTGAGGCTAAAAGAGAGAATTATGGGAACTTTGACAGCATGGTGCTTCTTCTGGACTGTCTGAAAAGGAGAGAGAGTTGGCCAGAGCAGTTCATCCAAGCTCTGGAGGCGTGCGAACACTCAAGTATAGCTGCTGAGATCAGGGCGGAATATGATGCTCTGAGGGGAGTGGACAGTGAGTCAGATTACTTCACTTTTATTTGCATCTTTTTTTAATACTATCTTTTTTTATTATTAGGCCTGTAAACAAAAAAATACATAGCATAAGTGAATAGTTGAGTTTATTTATTATTCTAATTCAGAAAGGAATAACTGCAATTCACCATTTAGAATTGCTGTTCAAACCTGTATATTATTTCAAGTGTCAGAGATTTTTTTCAACTTACTGATTTATCCCTTTAGGAAATTACAACCTTTAAAGGTCATAATATGACAAAGGGCTAACTAAAGTTAACTAGTAGTTGACTACTAGGGGTGGTTTTGGCTTTGTGGTTAAGGACATGTGGCCAGAGGGTTTCAAGTTTAAGTCCACCAGCTGCCAAGTTATCAGTGAGGAGCACTGAGTGTCAAAGCTGCCTGCTGTTCGCTTTGGTGATGGTGGTCACATTTCAGTGTGTCCATCACAATGTCACAATGATGAGGAGTTTAGCCTCCCTTCCTTCCTACATAAAAGCACTACTAGTGTGCTATTTTTCACTTTTAATAAATATTTAAAATAGAATGAAAAGTTATTTTTACCATCCAGTAAATCTAAACCCATAAAGCAGGAATGTTAAACTCAATTTCACAGTAGGCCAGAACTGAAAACTGGCATGAAGGGCCAAACTCTATATATATTGAGAAATTAACAATAAACGTGCATGTTTTTCCTTCTCTCCAGATATGAAATAGTGTTTTTTCGTGTGGATACACTGAATCTGGTACCGCCAACACATGGGGATTGTAATTGAAAAAAATTCACACAGCATTGATATTTGTTTCTTATTCTGGCTCTATGTTGTCTTTTCAGATCATTTTCAATGTAAATATTTCATTACAGAACAAAATGTATGTGCTATAACAAAAAGCATGCATTATTAATACAAAACAACAAAGTGTGAGAGTAAATAAGGTTTACATACTGGTGGGCCAACCATAGTACACATTTGATTTTTCTTGCGGGCCAATAATAATTACACTGCGGGCCAGAATTTGACATCTTTGCCATAAAGTGATGCTGCCGAACTGCCAAAATTTCATGACAGATGTTAAATGATTCCCTCCTCTCTGCCCTAGATTCCAACTCCTCTCCTTCAACAACGGTCACCACAGCACACGTCCATCCAGCTCCAGCTGCCAGTCCTGTTCAGGAGAGCGTGGCTAGTAGTGGGGATGTTGCTACTGCTCCTGTTGTAAAGCCGGCAGAAAGAGCTGAAGATCCTCCAATTTCTGCCCCTCAAACCCCACCGTCCCTGAAGGCTCCTGTTCAGCCACAGGGTCCAAACTCCACAGTCGAGCAGCCCAAAAATACCAACACAGTGTCTCCCCCAGATGTTGTCTTTCCCCAAGAAACTGATTCTCCACCTAAAGCTGTTTCTGTACCAGTAGTTGTTCCTGAACCAGAGGTTGTTTCCCCACCTGCAGCTGTCCCCAAGCCCACAGAGTCAACTCGCATTGAAGTGTCAGCCGCTCCAGTAACACCTCCTCCCTCCCCTGAGACTCCTCACACTCACAGGGAGATAACAGCTCACCAGGAACCAGAGGAGAACTCTGAATCAGACATCCAGGCTATTACTGGTGTCACTGTCCTGCCTAATAAAATAAACACAACAGAGATGGCGGTGTTAACTGATTCTGCTGCGAATTCACCCTGGTCTCCTCCTGGTGGACAGGATGAAACCAACACCACATCTGACCCAGATCCTCCCAAGAACACATCAATTACAGATGTCCAACCTGAGATTCAGCCAAACTCAGACATAACGGGTGGATCCTCTTTCCTCACCTTGACCCCTGAGAAGCCTCCAGTACAGGACACCACTCCACCCGTGGTAGTTCCAGTCATCGTGGAACCTGGAGAGTCTCCTGAACTCTTCACAAATACACAGGTAAATATTAAATATAGGTAATCAGAGCAGCTATGTGTGTTATAAATCATATAACTTATATTATATATTGAGCAAATTTGATATTTTCTCCAAAATATATTGCAATCTGATTCTTAATTGAAAGGCCAAACTAAATCAAACTGTGCAGGTAATGTTTGTAGAAAATTCTTTTAAATTGTGACATTGGCCCTGAAATTGCCATGCTTTGGGCTGCACTTCACTTTTGGTCCTGGTTAGCTAATCACAGTTTGACACATTTGGGGTTTAACATTTCACAGATCACATTTAACCTCTAAAGCTAAAGTAACAGGTTAAGATCGTAAATGAAGATACTATTTCAAAACAGATGTTTCTGGCTGAACAACATAGTGGAGGAAAAAAGGTTTTATCATTCATCTGAAGCAGTGATTTTTTTTTTTGGTTTGAAATTCTGGAAAAAAAAACAATTCTGTGCAGGTCTGGTTTCATAGGCCATGAAGTTCAGGATGTGTCTGCCTATCTGTGAGTGGTCAATAAGGCTTCTCATATAACCTCACTGAGATTTCATTACTCTCAAAAGATCAAATATACTCTATATAAATACTTCTATATTCTCTGCAGATCATTAGATAAGCAACTGGACTATGATACAAAGAAATCTCAAATGAAAATGTGAAAAATTCCTATTTAAACATCAATTTTGATCATAGTGGCAATGAATGCACAAAGGCAGCAGGTTTTAATAGTCTTGGGATTACTGTAACCACAGTCAAAAGTCAGTGTGATGAGCCATGTAGGAGTCTGCACTGTCAACTGTAATAAAACCTACATTGATTATACACTGCCTGGCCAAAAAAAAAGTTGATGATGATGGTAGAGTCTCCAGTAGACTCCAGCACATCCCAAAGATTCTCAATGGGGTTAAGGTCTGGACTCTGTGGTGGCCAATCCATCTCCTGCTCCCTGAACCAGTCTTTCACAATAAGAGCCCGATGAATCCTGGCATTGTCATCTTGGAATATGCCCGTGCCATCACGGAAGAAAAATTCCATTGATGGAATAACCTGGTCATTCAGTATATTCAGGTGGTCAGCTGACCTCATTCTTTGAGCACATACTGTTGTTGAGCCTAGATCTGACCTCCAATGGGAGGCTCGTACCTATTTGCTTAGTTAAATCCAGGTGGCGACTTATTTTTTTTGGCCAGGCAGTGTAGAACATTGACTGATCTCTACAACTTACGTCACCATGCCTTAAGTTGACATAGTAAATTATCAACTGAAATATGTTAAATTCCCTCACAGGAAACTGAAAGCAGTGCACAGGCAGAAGCAGCAGCTTCAAACCCCCCGCCGCACAACGGTGTCACTGAAGAAGACACGTCTTATCTGAGCAAACCAGAAGTACTCATCAGTGTTCAAGCACAGAATAGTGACAGTACCGGCATCTCTGCACAAACTCTACCAGAGGAGCCGTACTCGGGTGACAGCGGGCGTCTGGAACTAAGCAACTCCATGTCAGGGGGCAATGCTGTTTCCAACACTAACGTTCCTGTCTGCTCCTCCATCCCCTTGGTCACAGTGAACCCTGCGTCTGAGCTGACGTGTCAGGAGAATAGTATTGGACATAATCTTGGGGAACCAGAGGAGAATGACTACAAATCTCTAGCTGACAGTTTGGAAAGTGAGGAGGTGCTGGTAAATGTGCTGCAAGTCTCTGAGGAACCTTCAATCCTAAATCAGGATTTTCAAGCATCAGCACTGCCAACTCAGATCATCAATGGGAAAGCAGCAGAGGCCGTGGCTCCTTCTTCAACATCATCCATCACCACCACCAGCTGCAGTTCTACTGCAGAAGGTGCTTTTGGGCCAAAAACGGTCTGTGAAGACATCAGCCCGCTCCTGAAGACTGATGTGGAAGAGAACAAACCAGAGGTGCAAACTGTGACACATGCAAAAGAAGACAAACGCATACGCAAATACGTAAACGCCAAGTACATTGTGACTGCAGCAGGTGTTGGAGCCATAGCAGTGCTGATGGCATGGAAGTTCAGGAATTAAAGAGACATTTGCTTTTAAGTGGAGATGATGATGGAGAAGAAGATCAGGGTTTGGTGCCTTTCTGACTGAGTTGGACTGTCAGGCCAAAGCAGTTTTTAATGATCATCTAAAAAGCACTTTTTTATTAGATCGAAAAGTGTGTTCAATTTTGGTTTGTTCAAAAGCGATCAAAAAAAAAAATAATCCAAAACACCCTTTTTTATAAATTCTACGATATATTAGACACATCTCAGGTGATTGAAGCTACACACGTAGCTGATAAATGTAACTGAAATGCACTTTGACTGTCAGGTTATGGACTGGTCTCCGTTAATTATTAGACCAGTTATTACTAAATGAATGAGGGGTGAAAGCATAAATATGTGGATCACACATTTGATTACTCCTATAGACTTCTGGGAAACTTTATAAATGACTCACGTAATGTTTGTATTGGTTTGTACATACATATATATATATACATGCCTTGCATAGATGGCTTGTTATGTAAATATGATCATTTATGGGTGTTCAAAAATGATCCAGCAAGCTTGACATAATATTCAGTAGTATCCTAATACTTAGATATTTGTTAATAGTATTTTTTTTTTATTTGAGCTTACCTCAAAATGAGATTGCTTCTGAAAAAATATTTACCCTTAAACTACTGGTCTTAAAACTGTATAATGAGGTCAACAGTTATATATAATGCTAAATTTTATTTTTTGTGTGTTTTGTGTTCTTTACATAGGACCAATTTGTAAAATATAAAGTTCAGTGATGATTTTACTGGAAAATGGGAAACATTTGATTCAGAAATGGTATTGTAGTGTACAAATGTCAGAGGTTGGACTGTCTTTGGATTCAGAGAGAGTACAGTGAGGATAGGGAGAAGCTGGTCAAGTGTGAGTGGCAGAACGTATGTGAATGTTGTGAAGAGCATGTACATTTTCAGCAGGACAGAGATAGGTGTGCAGTCAGAGTGACTAATGGGTTGGTGGTAGAGGGTTTGGTTACATCAAGGGGGTCATGTGTTAGCTGCTCTTTATTGTTGTGTTGATGGACAGATTGGCAGATGAGGTCAGAATGAAGGCTGCATGGATCACGGCGTTTACAGGTCATCTAGGGTCAAAGTTGGGATAATATAGAAGTGTTGTACAACAGTGGTCCCCAACCACTGGCCAGGGGACTGGTACTGGTCCGTGGGTGAATTGGTGCCGGCCTGCAGAGAAATAATGTTTCCTTTTGTCCCCTGACCTGACCTGCTACGCATTGTTAGTGAAACTGTAGGGAAACAACTTCCCAATCTAACAGACAAGTCTAACTACAAGGTAGAGTAGATGGAAGAGCTGAGATTTTCACTGGGGTGACCAGGATCGACAAGATCAGGAATGACCAGAACAGAGGAAGAGTTAAGGTGTAGCAGTTTGAAGATGAAGGTGGAGAAACAAGGTTGAGATGGTTTTGTTATGTTTGGAAGAGAGATACTGAATGTAGAGTAAGATGAAGGTTGAAAGAAGAGAAATCCTGTAGTGTAAAGAAATAAATATATTGAGAAACAAATATAAAAAATGTAAATTCAAATGTTTGCACTATTTACCGCTTATACACCCTGCAATCAGGTTTGTAAACCTTTTAAATATAAAGAGTATACATTCCCTGTATAATTGTGTATGTTATTTTTTTCCGCATGTATAATTTAGAAATCAGACATTTGGGAAGGTAAAACACTACTGGAAATAAACACCATGTAATTGAGTGGCTGTTTAAGGAGACTTGAGACTAAGAGGAAAGTATTTATTGATCACAATCTCCTTGCATCCACTTAATGTTTCTAAACAATCCGGATCAAGATAATTATTCGGTCTTTTACTTTGACAAGTTGGCGTCAGTCAACTATTGTTCTGCTACTTTATTTACTGTTTCTTTATTAAACTATTTAGAAACAGTGTTCCAAGGTTTAGTGTGCAGTAGGGTTTTAATAGCTATTTAAATGCTTTGTTTCAGCTTTAATGCTGTGATGTTTTGATCTTCCTAATTCAGTGACCAACTGTAAGCAGCACATGACAAGGACGTTTAACTTGTTAGATAAAAATGTCGTAACGCCTAAAATAACAAACGTAATCAACAGTAAAGAATTTGATAATGAGGTAGACATTAATACACGCGTTAACTGCCGATACCAGGAGCAAATGGGAAATTATTCGTCATTTTATACATAAACTGCCGATGGTCACGAGTTGACCAACCAAGTCACGCAGATGTATCCGATTCTCTATCCAATTGGTTGGGGCATCCTTCAATCATCTATTGACCCCGCCCCCTCGACTTGACAGCAGCACTAAATGGAACCAATGTATATGAGCAGTTTGTGAAGATACAGCCTCTCATCTAGACAAATACCGCTGCGTATCATACATGGAATTAACGGTCCGTGTAAATTACTGACTTTAATGGTGTAATTCGCAAATTACATCATTTATGTTGTTGTTAAGCTGAGATTTCAATGGCGCAAAATGGATACCAGCACGACGGTACAATCGACGACAACAACGAGGTCGAAACGCCCACAAAGCAGCCTCGGTCCAGCAGAGAGATGCCCGGGTATCACCTAAACGAGCCTAACAGCGAGGTAGCGGAGGCCGCCTCCGATCGGCGGGCGTCTCACTCGACGCCGAGGCATCGGCATGACTCGGTGAAGAAGACAAGGCCGCGTAGGTGTTAACGACGTTTCTCTGGGATTAGTGTATTAGCTGGGAGGGACGAGTGTATTAAAAAGAGGCGTTCCTCTTTCAGAAAGATATTCAGTAATATTGCATTGTAGCGACTTACATTTGTATAACAATTTCAGCATTTACATCTTAATAATTTAAAAAAAATACTCGCTCAACGATTATAAAAAACTGTCATAAAAAACTGTTATATTTGGGTTGATTTTGATATCACAGTGTAATATGGAGCGGCAGTTAATAGCCGGGATCTATTTTACAACAAGATGGCGTTCTCGGTACACACTGTACTGAAGCTGCTGAGGCTCAAGCCGTTACATTTTCTGTCTCACTTCATATGTTGCATTACACTAGCCGTTCAATGTATAACATTAATATAATGAATACATGAACATTGGGTCCTAAGCTTATATATAATACCACCAATGGCGATAGTTGGTTTATGAATTTACTTTTTTTCATATGTAAGGACGTCGTCTGTCATTTTTCCATGACCGTTATGTCGCGCATTTTTATACGGACAATTTACGTTTGCTAACACTGAGACACGCCAGGTCCATGAAAAAAATGCTAATTTTTTATTCAAATTGCTTGTGTACAATACTAATACAGTGACTTACAGTCACCCATTTCCACTTCTTCTTCTTTCCATCTTCTTTCTATTGCCTATCATTTTATCCAATATTATAAACAGAATTTAAATTGTTTTGGGGTCTTAGTTAAATGGTTAAATGTTGTTTTGTATGGTGTATAACCATGTGTGGATAAGATTATCAGCTGCTTTCCATCTTAAGAAAGCTGATGTATAAACAACTGTTTATACAGTGAACACTTTTCTGCATGATGTTGTGCAATTATGTTATAAATAAAAATTATCTTACAACTTGCAGCGTTCCCCTGGTTTGGCATGGACATTGGAGGCACTCTGGTGAAGCTGGTATATTTCGAACCCAAAGACATCACAGCGGAGGAGGAGCAGGAAGAAGTGGAGAACCTGAAGAGCATCCGTCGGTACCTGACCTCTAATGTTGCCTATGGTAAAACGGGCATCAGGGATGTGCATCTGGAGCTAAAGGAACTCACACTGTGTGGTAGGACAGGAAATCTGCACTTCATTCGCTTCCCAACACATGACCTGCCGGCGTTTCTGCAAATGGGACGCAACAAGCACTTTTCCAGTCTCCACACAACGTTGTGTGCTACTGGAGGAGGAGCATACAAGTTTGAGTCAGATTTCCGAACGGTAGGTCTGCAGTGCAGCTGCAATAAAATGAACCTTTTTCATGGCATTCAAGCTGTCATATATTTGACCCAATCTTCTCCATGTTGTTCTTTCCCATGTCAACACAATAAAGATGGCTGACCTGCAGCTCCACAAACTGGACGAGCTGGACTGTTTGATCCGCGGGGTGTTGTATATCGACTCGGTGGTGTCGAGCGATGCCTCAGAGTGCTACTACTTTGAAAATCCCACGGACCCAGAACGCTGTGTCCAGAGGCCGTATGCACTGGAAAATCCCTATCCCTTATTACTGGTCAACATCGGGTCTGGGGTCAGCATCATGGCGGTATACTCGGAGAACAATTACAAACGAGTGACAGGGACCAGGTAGTTACAAAGTATTCAATTTTATTGTAATTTAACTGTTCTACTAAAATTAGAATTATAGAAGATTATATTTGAAAAGATCGAAATATGGTGGGAATTTATGACAGATTGAAATTTACTGCTGATGAAAGCATATTCAAATTTACTGTAGTGCTAATTGTTAAGCCTATATAAGCCTAACACAGGGTTATATCAGTAAAATGAGGGATTTGCAGTAGAGTGCAACCTGGTGGAATAGTCAACCTTTGGCCTTGTGTCTTTTTGGTATATGGGTGTGAAAAGAAGAAAGGTTTCCATTGACTATTAGTTTGTCTTTGCTACTATTATACTATTACTACTACTATTTCACAGACAGGCATTGGTAATGTAATATTATATTTGTCATTTTAGAGGAACCAACGGTGTTAGACTTTTGGTTAATAATAGAGTATTTATCTTTTGCCCATATTGACTCACTTTCAAATGTGTTTTTTCTGTCTGCAAAGGAAGCATGAATGTTTGTTTTCAACTCAATGACCCTTTGTGCATTGTGCTGTGAGATTTGTTGTCAATTTTTTACGACCAATCCTATGTTTACTATACTATTATTGTAGTTTTTTTGTGTTTTCAAGAACTTAAAGTCTATAATTTTCAAAAAAAGAATTTATTTGCTCTTCGTGTTATTACCTGTTTTTAAGTCAGTGCTATATTGTATCAAATTATCACTATTACTGTTTTTGAGTCATTCTTTTTTCAGCATCCACTAAAACTGAGCTTCCAGAATGCAGAATTTTAAGTTTTATCTGAGGACTTTTTTCCACTAGCCTCTTAATAATATTTTTGTACTTTTGCAGCCTAGGTGGTGGGACCTTCCTGGGTCTGTGCTGTCTGCTGACTGGCTGCTCTACTTTCGAGGAAGCAATAGAAATGGCTTCTGAGGGGGAGAGTACTCGTGTGGACAAGCTTGTCCGAGACATTTATGGAGGAGACTATGAGCGCTTTGGGCTTCCAGGCTGGGCTGTGGCTTCAAGGTAGGGTTAACACATTTTATTTTACTTTCTTTTTAAAGGGCTGGGATAGCCCTACATTGAAGTTGACTTTTTTACGATGTATTTTGTTAGTTTTGGAAACATGATGTCCAAAGAAAAGAGGGAATCAGTGTCAAAGGAGGACCTGGCCAGGGCAACGCTGGTCACCATAACTAATAACATTGGCTCCATCACAAGGATGTGTGCCCTCAACGAGGTTTGTCTGGAGAACAAGAAATGTAACACTCATATTCCTGACAATGCAGAATGAGAGAAATCATGATTCATTTGTAGGTAAATGTTCTTCAAAAAGTAAGTAAACCTGATATTCGGTTGCATAAACAACATCAATATATGCAATATTTGAGCTGACACTGAAAATCCATTGATACTTTGAAATAAGTGACTGACAGAAAAACATGTTATACACACAAATTCACTTTCTTAACATGTTATTCCTGTTATTCCTCTTTGCCTTCAGCCTCTTTACGGTGCTGCCTTGTGGCCTCTTGATCAAGCAGCATTGTACAGGGCTATGAAGGAGTAGAGGACCAAGTCTGCTTTACCTACAAGACTTTGGTCTGGTCAAAACATTGCAAAGTCCACTGCAAAAATATTATACCAAGAAAAATCGATACAGTCAAGATCTGGTTGGGCTTTTCTATGTTTAACTGTTAACTAAAGGAATCAACTAGTTATTCTCCAAATAATTATCTCCAAACTTAGGTTTTCTTCTATGCTTCTATGCTGTTACCCTCTTGGTTGTAAGCAAACCATTTGACTCCCATTATTTTATCACCTTTTTTTGATAGAAAATTGAGCGAGTTGTGTTTGTTGGAAACTTTCTAAGAGTGAACACACTCTCCATGAAGCTGTTGTCCTACGCTATGGAATACTGGTCCAAAGGACAGCTCAAGGCACTTTTCCTGAAACATGAGGTGAGCAACTCAAGCAACCAATTACAGTTTGTATTTACAATGTGAGGTTCTAATCCATTTTGTTGTATTTGTTTTAAGGGTTACTTTGGAGCAGTTGGAGCATTGCTTGAACTCCTGCATCCGTCCTGATCCGTCCACACTGTGTCCAAAGAATAACTTATGCTGCAGATATTGCTAGCTTTTTAGGCTGTTCAGAGTCTTATCATCACGGGGATGTTTATGTCAGTCAGTTAATGGTTAAAAAAGTGGTTTATTTGAATGTGATGGACAAGTACCTGGAGGACCTGAAAAGAGCTTTGACAAGTTTCATTAAGAGTGTCTCAAAAGAATGTTGTCACAGTTGCCTCAAATAATATTAGAGTAAATTAGTCCCTACAAAGCCTCTGTTAGAATGGGGTTCATTTACAGTAATTTGTAATCATGTAATGTGATGCAGTGCAAATAATTATCATAGACAAAGAAGAGTACAAAGAGGAGCTTTTTAATAAGTTTGTTTATTATGAGGATAAAAAATAATCCTTAACTTTTACTGTTGCAAAGCAGTACTGTCTCCTACCACACAACAAGCCGTGCTGATTATTCTGATATTGCATTGTTTGTCTGTCTTGTTCACACACTGTAAGTGTTTTTTTTTTGCAGAGATATATTTTTAAACAATATATTATTAGAAAACCAGGGTATTAGTTTTTTGACAGGTATCAACACGCTTCAAATCATGGAATAGTTTAAACCTTATGCAGAAAGCAACAGCCGGATTTTAACTCTTTTTAACCCAGATTACCGAACATTCTTTACAAACTTGAGACATTCCTCTAAAGTAGACCAGAACCACCATCTTTGGAAATGGTTCTGTACTTGTTAATTATTCTTTAAGATATCCTGGTCAGTCACGTCTTCTCTCGGTTTATAACTGTTCACACTCAAACTGCCTTGTAACAGTGAATGAAACTCACCAGTCACATAGTATATCAGCAAAAGTGCCTTTTTTCTACAAAGTCGCTATATTTTTGGTAAGAGGGATAAATTGAAGACACTGGTTTGTTATTTTCAAAGTTTTCAAACCTACGTTGACTGTAAATTACCTAGCGGTTTTATTAAATTTGAGTGACTCTCTCAGACTCCTATTAAGTTTTTTAAGTTTGTATGAATAAAACATTATTTTTGTTTTGTAATAAAATATTGTTTTGTATAATAGAAGGCTGCATTCCTTATGCTTAGTAACAAAAAGCACTTGGTGGAGAACATAGTTATTAGAAACGGGTTAGTTACTAACTATAACTACAGTATGATTGGGAAGATAGTTCTCAGATTTAGTAATTGGTCATTTTTACAGTTGAACAATAAAAATATTTGAAATAAAATGTTAATTCTTAAAATATAAAATTAAATTCCACCTGAGATACACTGATCAATCTAAATTAGAGTATAAATATCGCCAGTCTGAACTGGCTAACGTTAGCTTGTTTAGCAGACCAGCGCAGGTGAGAGAAAAGCAAACCTTTAACACAAATACGACCTTAGGGCAGATATTTTGAATGTATTTTAACTTAGTGGTTTAGATTATTTATTCAGTTTTAGCTTTGTGAATAAGGTAGAATACTTTTTGACATTGGCCCGGTAGAATTAGCCAAGAAACGACTTGATGCTAAGCTAAAAGGAAGCTAATTTTTAGTTAAGTAAAATCCGAAGACGTTATCGACAAATAAACGGGAAAACAACCCTCTACCTAATTAGGGCTCTATATTTTATTTACTTTCTATTTTACGGTTTCTATCTCTGCTGAATAAGCATTTAAACGTGGTTTTTAATGCACATACAAAGGCGGTAAACGCTTGAGAATAAAGACTTTTATTAACATTTCGTTTTTGGGCATATATATTTTTCTTCCCCAGTTAAAAATTCTATAATTATGAACTCCGTCTTGCTTTTCTGTATTAGCCATTTATTCCTCCTTTTGAGGCTCGGCTCATTAATATTATTTTTTTGAAGCAAACTCCTTGTCATTGTAACATCGTGATTAACAGCACACAACAAAATGCCACCTGTGTATTCAACCCATCACCACAGTGAGCAGTGTGTGGGGACGATATCATGGTCAGGGCACCTAGATTCGGGGGAATTCGAGCCGGAGACCTTGCGGACCCAAGTCTGTTTCCTTAAACACTAGCCCACCAACTACCACAGTCGTTCTAATAATTTATATAAAACGGCCAAATTAATTTATTTCTTATCAATTATAGTCATACTACATTTTGAACAATCCATATTATAAATACATTAGGTCTTTTTTTTAAATACAGAAACAAATGTGTGTTTTTTTTGGGTGCGATTCTGATGTTTCCTAACAGACAGAGTGATCGTTGTGACAGTCACGTACTCTTAGTCTGAAGGAATCCACGTTTCTTGGGCTTCTCTCGTAGTGCAGCAGAGGGCTGCCCTGAAAGACTTAGTGTCTTTCCAAGGAATAAAATCCGTCCCACTCCATCCTCATTCTCCTCCTCCAACCACCCACCTCCTCTTCGTCCTCCTCCTTTACCTCCCTAGCCTCCGTGAGGTCTGTACAGCTGGCAATTTACAGACAATATAACACAGAAACTACTTATTGGCTGCTCGGTGGACCACAGCACCACGAAATGGTCCTGTCTTTAGAGGCAGTGAATTAGTCGAAGGCGGTGTTCTGTGTGGGATCATTCTGTGAATATCTGGACTGAAGTTGGAGCCATAGTTTCTCCAGCTGTTTTCACTCTCTCCACTGGAACCGTCTTAACCTCTTCATACTGGCACTGAAATGCACGGTAAGGCTGTTTATTTATAAATGTTTGGAAAGTGAAGTTTTCTTGCATTCTTGAGGAAACTGAATACGTTCCAAATGTTTGTCCAGAAATATAAATATTAACCTGGTTTAGTGACAAAACAAATTATATTTGACCATATTTTTTTAAAGGGATTTAGTTGTATTTTTTTTACTTTCCCTGTGCCTTTTACATTCAAACAAACGGTTGCCTCAAACTTTTATGGCTGCTGAAGCAGAATGGAAAAAGTACGGAATGTTAAAAATAAAAAGACAATTGAAAATCTTGAATTCCTGGCAGTGTGGGCCTGAGTTCTAGAAGACTCTAAGGTTGAAAACAGTGGTACATTTTCAGTGGTAAAAACCATTAACCACTGTTTTTCCTCAGTGTTTATAAGTTAATAAATAATTACAAGAACATTATTGAAATATAATTCCAAAACAGTTTGAAAGGTTTTTTTGCCGTAGGTAGATGTTTAGGTTTTTGTAGAACACTTGTCTTCTTACATTCAATAAAGGTTCATTTAAAGAACAGTACCTTGTCAATTACCTAAAATATTACACAATAAAATGTATTTTCTATTAGCTATTTGTCAATTAGTTAAATAAAGCAAATATCTGCAGTAAATACTACTAAATGCACATGCAGCCATTTAAATATTGTGTTGTTTTTTTTTGATTAGCCACAATGCAGTTAAAGATTTTCTTCCAGATGCTACACAGCTGTTTTCCTGGAAGTAAATTGGTTTCAAATTAAACTTTGGGTGAGAACCAGGGACGGGAACAGAACACTCAGAACTCTTGGACCCAACTCCGGTAAAGATTTCCATCTTATGGAGATGTATATCTGAACAGTAGCTTGAGAGTCAACACACCCAGTTCTGACACTGAATTTATTTGCAGACAGCTTCTGTATTTCTACTCCATGATTTAGTTAAACATCCTAAAAAGTAAAAAACTATCACTCTGTATTCATCTTCTAATCAGGCTCGGTGCATCATGGTTTCCTATCTCTGTGATGTGGCTTCCAGTCATGGTCAATGGTTTGGTTAGAAGCTTGCAAATCTACAATGAGATCATCATCCAGCTTCAGGAGGAAAATATCTTGCCCTGTTAGCTGCTCAGCTCACGACAGTCCTGTTTTCTAAGCAAGTCCGTCTAGAATGAAACATCTGTAGAGAATAAGAAAAAACAAGAATCAGTAATAAATGTTTGATTGAACAAACGTGTTGTTATCATGAAACTGGTGACTCTCTGTCTTATTTTTGTAATGGTTAGTGCCATTTATGACTTATCAATACAGATGTGTATAAGAGACAGCACGTACTCTTAGTCTGAAGGAATCCACGTTTCTTGGGCTTCTCTCGTAGTGCAGCAGAGGGCTGCCCTGAAAGACTTAGTGTCTTTCCAAGGAATAAAATCCGTCCCACTCCATCCTCATTCTCCTCCTCCAACCACCCACC
>JAFBJS010008148.1:109336-145649 GCA_016785265.1 Paraplagusia blochii
TCATCCAGCTTCAGGAGGAAAATATCTTGCCCTGTTAAGGATTCAAGGATTCAAGGATTCAAGGAAGGTTTATTGTCATTGCAACACATGTTAGACATATGATGAACGAAATAAGTTACTCGGATCCCGGATCAGGAGAGAGGGAGAGGAAAGAGAGAAGAGGAGAAATAAATAAGAGGAGAGAGAGAAGAGAAGAGGAGAGGAGAAGTGGAGTTATACTGTAGTGACGACAATTGCAATTACTATGTGTAGTGGATGAGGCAACCAAACAGGTGAGTACAGTACAGTTACAGTGATAAGTTACAGTGACAGATGATGAATACAGTTACAGGTTTCCACCAGAATTCAACAGTCTAACAGCTTCTGGGAAGAAACTGTTCCTCAGTCTGGTGGTCCTGCTTCTGATGCTGCGTAGTCTCCTGCCTGAGGGGAGGCTGACGAACAGTGAGTTTGCTGGGTGGGTGGAGTCTTTCATGATGCAGGAGGCCCGTTTCCTGCATCTCCTGTTATAAATTTCTGTGGTGGAGGGGAGGCTGCTGTTAGCTGCTCAGCTCACGACAGTCCTGTTTTCTAAGCAAGTCCGTCTAGAATGAAACATCTGTAGAGAATAAGAAAAAACAAGAATCAGTAATAAATGTTTGATTGAACAAATGTGTTGTTATCATGAAACTGGTGACTCTCTGTCTTATTTTTGTAATGGTTAGTGCCATTTATGACTTATCAATACTATAATTCAAAGATAGTTTTATATTTTGCAATGGAACTTTATTAACTTGGTACAAAACAGATGTGATCCAACATCAGTACAAAACATCTATCTATCTATCTAGCTATCTACCTACCTACCTACCTACCTAACCACCCACCCACCCACCTCCCTACCCACCTCCCTACCTACCTCCCTATCTATCTATCTATCTATCTATCTATCTATCTATCTATCTATCTATCTATCTATCTATCTATCTATCTATCTATCTATCTAACTATCTATCTATCTACCTACCTACCTACCAACTCCTGAATCCCATTAAATTCACACAAATAATATCAAATTACAGAATAGTAATGTGTACTATTGTACATAAATACTACACAGGTCCATCACATGTTCTTCCAAACCTCCTTGAACACCGTGTTCAATCACATTCCTGGAGTAACTCAACACGTTTGGGTCAGTCTTGTGTCCAGATGTTTCTACCACTTTCTTAAACTTTGTCCATAAATCTTTTACAATAATTGTTACTATTATAGTTGTCGTTATTCAAATACAAATATAAAATCATCTTTTTTTCCTCTCTGTCTTCTGTCTCTCTGTCCTCATTCACAGCTGAAGTCATGGAGAAGTCAAAACGTGTCCATCACATGTTTTCATTCAGCCTCCTGTTTGGGTTGTGGTTACCCTGCTGTTTGACCCAGACAACTCCGTCGAGCTCGGCCACGACCACAGTGTTACCCTCAGCCTCCCCTCTGCCCCAGAGCCAAAGACTGAGAGTCAGACTGGCCGGATACCCCCGAAAACACAACGAGGGTCGGATAGAGCTGTTCTATAAAGGAGAGTGGGGAACCATCTGTGATGACGACTTCTCCATATCTAATGCCAACGTGCTGTGTCGTCAGCTGGGCTTTGTTTCCGCGACAGGTTGGACACATAGTGCCAAATACGGCAAAGGACAAGGTACGAGTTGACTTAATGTCCTATCATTTCCTTATAGTTTGTTTTATTAATTTCACATTAACATGTTAAAAAGAACCCAAGTTTCTTTGGAAGGATGTAACTCACTGTATTTTTAGACAAATCAGTGTAGAATATATTTTAAAGGCCACATTCAGAATTCATGGAAAGCTCTTATTCACAGCTTCATTTAGTTGCAGCAGCAGTGCAACAGGCAGCTCAGTGTCCTGTCCAGGTCCACGTCTGGACAGATGACTTTCCACAGGATCTGCTCTCACAGTTTGCTGTCTGTTCAGGAAAAATCTGGCTGGATAACGTGCAGTGTAATGGAGGTGAGAAGAGCATTGAAGCCTGTAAGTCCCGTGGTTGGGGAAACAGCGACTGTACTCATGATGAGGACGCCGGGGTGGTGTGCAGAGATGAGAGGATCCCTGGATTTTTAGACTCCAACATTATTGATGTAAGTTCCCTAAATATATGTTACTGAAACATATTGGATAAACATAACGTTTAACGTTCATTACCTGTAACGGTGAAAAGCCCATAAACCTGGCTTTTATGGGGAAATCATGCTGTTCTACAACCTACAGCCATATGTGAGGTGGGCTAAAAGCAACTTAGTGTGAAGTTTTCTGACACATGGAGTTGATTAACTCGGCTCTTTGCTACTGTGCGCCTCAGTGTGACCTCTGCGGAGGGGATGCAGGGATTTCCAAATAAACAAGAACACCATCCAATCTTCTTCACATGTTGACCTGAACAGTGTCATGACATTTGCACTTTCAGCCACATAGAAACACCTGTTGATCTATTCAGCGCTCTTACACAATTTTATCATTTAAAAAAAATACATTTTGTTGCTGATAAATATACTTTCTGACACACAATCATCAACATAGTTGGTGGTTTTTGCAGAAATTCTGTTTTAAATCTCTCAGATCTTCTTCTTCTCTTTTCGCCATGTCCCTTTCTTCAGGCGTAGCCACAGTGAGTCAACAATTCTCATCTCCCCCTGTCCTCAGTATCCTCAACTCCAACTCCAACTACCTCTTTGTCCTCCCTCACTGAATCCATCAATCTCCTCTTTGTCTTCTACCTGGTAGCTCCATCTCTAGGATCATTCTTCTACCAATGTATCCACTGTCCCTCCTCTGAACATGTCCATCTCAATCTGTCTTCTCTAGCTTTTTCTCCAAACCTTCCTGTCTGTGTTGTCCTTCAAATCAACTCATTCCTGATCCTGTCCATCCTTGTCTCTCCTAAAGAGAATCTCAGCATCTTCATCTCCTCCACCTCCAGCTCTGTCTCCTGTCTTCTGTCTATTCCTAGTGTCTCTAAACCATCCATCATGGCTGGTCTCACAACTGTCCCGTAAACCTTTCCCTTCACCTTAGCTGACTCTCTTCTATCACAGATCAATTAAATCCCTAAGATGAAACTCCATAAACCAGATACTTGAAAAACATGACATTCAATATCTAAAGAATTATGAAAATGATCTTAAAATGACTTAAACAAAATATTCTCAAAAACCCTTAGTTAGAATGTCAGTTTTCTGTTCTGGTCTCAACTCAGAGCTTGTGCCATCACAGGCTCCTGGAAGAGTTTCTTGACTTTTCCACACACAGTTTTGGTCTTTGATCGAAAAGATCTGGATCTGAGATGTGAGGCAGGAGTGTTTGAAAATGAACAAATGTGCAGACGAAAGCCTCCCTGGACAAACAGAAGCTCTAACTGTTTGCAGCTGTTCGTATTTAATATATTTGCACCTTTGATGTTGGATTATGTACAGTAACTGATTGGTTGTAGGCTAAACAAGGCTGCACTGTGTCTGGACTAGCCTGACCGCTGGAAACAATCTTCATAAATGAATTTAGCTGTGGCTCATGGCAATTTTGGAAAGGTCTGAGTAGGAGAATAAGTATAAAGATTAGGATTAAATTGAAAGATTAAATTCCTTTTTTTTCTTATTGTGACGTTGTGATTCACACCACAGCGCACAACGAAATTTGGCCTCTGCATTTAACCCATCATCAAAGTGAGCAGTGGGCAGCTATTAAGCGCCCGGGGAGCAGTGTGTAGGGACGATACCATGCTCAGTGCACCTCAGCAGTAACTTGGCGGTAGGGGGATTTGACCCGGGGACCTTGCGAACCCAAGTCTGCTTCCTTAACCACTAGGCCACCACTCCCCTGAAAACATAAAACATAAAACAACATAAAACATACTTACTGAGATTTGCTTCAGCTGTTTAGTGTATTTATATATATATATATATATATATATATATATATTTTGTCTGTTCAATAGTGGTAATAATAGTTATTAACTCTAGTGTATTTATAATACTTTTAAATCTCACACTCCACCCAGATTCTCCCAAATTTCTGGAAGTGGAAGTGGAAGCGGAAGCTCCACAGGAAATGACGTCACTGAAGTTACTACAGATGAGCTGTTTTTACCACATTTAGTGATGATGGAGCTTGGATGAACCTGTGTCTAACAAAACATTAAACTTCTCCACACATTTATTATCTGCTGCCTGTAATCCACCAAAATAAATGTATTATAATAATAAAATAGATCTTCATCAACAGGATTTGGAATAAAACCAATGATGTTATTACATTTGTTTATCTGTGTCATTAGGCTCAAATGGTGGAGAACAAAGTGGAAGAGGTTAGGCTCAGGCCTGTAGCCGCTGTGTCCAGGAAGAAGCTGCCCATCAATGAGGGTGTGGTGGAGGTGAAGTACAAAGACGGCTGGGCTCAGGTCTGTGACGTAGGATGGACCATCAAAAACACCCGGGTGGTCTGTGGCATGCTGGGATTCCCAAATGAGAGGAAGGTCAACAAGAACTTCTACAAGTGAGTGAAGGCAGTTGTGGCATAAACTTTTTTTTATTATTTGAACACCTTCATTCTGGTAAACCTATTAGGAAAATGTAAGTCACTCGTCATCCTGAACAACTGCAGCAGCTCAGTAACTGTAAGGTGCAGTGTAGACCAGGGGTCTCAAACCTGGGGCCAGAGGGCCGTTTGTGGCCCGTGGAGCGATATTTTGTGGCCCCCACCTTGATGTGATAGTTGAATGTTAGCGGGAACCACAAGATTTATAGAAGGATTCTACTGCAAGTCCATGCTAAAAAAATGGTTTTGTTGGATGCACACAGTGGTAGACACTGCTGTGGATGAATGTGAGTTTTACAAAACTCGTCTGAAATGTTGTATTACAGTGGGAAACTGTTTTTTTTTATTTCATTTTCACAATTTTTTGTTCTATTTTGAATGTTAACTGCTAATTCTTTTGGCAAAATGACAGTGGGTGCAGTGGCCCTCAACTTATCTGCGTTTGAGACCGCTGGTGTAGACATTGAGTCTGTAACATTATACACCTGTAGAATGTGAAAAATGCTGCATTAACCCTCCACGGTCTGGAGAGCTGTGTGTATCCAGTGCGTGTGTATGTGTGTCGTCTCTTTCTCCTGTATGTGATGGAATGTGGCCATCTCACTGTTACAGAAGTCTGAAAAAGCGAGCGGCTCAGAGGGTCCCCAGTTCAAAGGCTAACGTTTCAGTGGGTAGAAGGTACACAGTCTTGAGGAAACTCACCGTCCCTCTACATCTGCTCTACTGCAGTTTGTAGATTCCTTGCTCTGGACAGTGGGTTTTCTCTTGTAGTAGAGATCATTTCAGTCATTTAGCTCTTGTAGATTGACCACTGACACATTTCCCTCAAATATATCATTCTGTATAATGTGTAGCATGGGACTTGGTTATGTAGTCGTATGTCAGGAACTCTGTTTTTCTAACCCTGTCTGTTTCACATTCCCTGTGGCATGGCACAGACTAGAATCCTTATACAAACAAACACATAAAACAAAATTTATACCAATTGGGGTAAAGCGGTACATTTCATATATATGTGTATATATATATATATATATTTATATATATATATATATATTGTATATAAATATGTATACATATACTGTATGTATATATATTCTATTTTGAACATATATATATATTTACACACACACACATATATGTATATTAGCCTATGCCATGCCATTGGTGGTATATTCTTTCCTGAAATTATTTACTAAATTCAAAACTATGTAATACTATTGTCACAGTTTGCTTTTTGATCATTGGTTTGTATTTACAAATAATGGATTTTTTTATGTACTTAAAGGAAATCTGACTGTATGTATATATATTCTATTCTGAACATATATATATATATATTTACACACACACACACATATATATATATTAGCCTATGCCATGCCATTGGTGGTATATTCTTTCCTGAAATTATTTACTAAATTCAAAACTATGTAATACTATTGTCACAGTTTGCTTTTTGATCATTGGTTTGTATTTACAAATAATGGATTTTTTTATGTACTTAAAGGAAATCTGATCCCACTGACCAATCATTGGTGGCATCATCACATGGCTTTTGAAAAAAATTGCACTCTAGCCACCAAGTGTTAGCACATCACAAATCAATATTTCTTGGTGTAAAATATTCCAATAACAAATTGGACTCTTTCCATTTCAATAAATCCCAAACAGATTTCTCACCATGTGGATCTGGTTGGTACTGCATCACATCCAAAATTGAAGCATCTGTATAGTTAATCCATTGTTGACTAAAGGTTGATGCTAACCTGAAGTTCATCCATTGCGACTTAAAGCAAACTGATTCTTGTGTACGAGTTTATAATATAAAATCCAAAATTGGATTTTTTTATACTAACAAACAGTTACAGTTTTCATGGTCAAAGGCGAATTGACACATACTGTGGCTATACAATAATATACTGTATATTTTAAATTATGGATTTTATACAAGGTGTTATAAGTTGCATGTATAAAAAATCACAATATACATAATCATTTTGCTTTAGCTTCTATTTTCATAGAAGTTTTATAGAAGTTTACTCCAGTTTACTGGAAAGTGTGTCTTTTTTTGATTTTTGACCATCTTGTGTGTGCTGTGTCAAAAATGGCTCTGATTTAGTCAGGGTTGTCTTTATATGAACAGTGTTTGGAAAGGATTTGTCACTTCCACTAAAAATGACCCAAAACATAACATTTAACCTCAAGATAACCTGTTGTATTGTGTCTAACCAGTGTTGTGTTTGGGGCGATTCCTTTCCATGGTCGTTACTACTGTGTTGGCCATAATTCTGCACCAATTCAACTGTTTATTCCTCTGTGTTTTGTTTACTGTCATTTCACTGTTATCACCTCCATTTCTTTCCACAGTGTGCAGTCTAACCCCTGTTTACTTTGCAGGCAGGCACCCAAAGCTAGAGCTAACTCTAAGTCTAAACAGAGCAGCCCAGGGAAAAGGTAACTTGAGGGCAACTTAGCCTTTGAAGTAAAAGACACAGATTTGAAGGCACCGTGCTCTTAGAATTGTGGCCACATCCGTACTCTTCATTCTGGGCATCTTCAATGCACAAGTCAGAGTTTCAGTCTTGATCTAAACCAGATAGCTGTACAGCAGAAAGTAGTTCTAAATACACCATATATTAGATGTCGCTAATATATGGTGTACCGGTCCGTGGGTAAATTGGTGCCGGTCCACAGAGAAATAATGTTTCCTTTTGTCCCATCTGTCTATTCCTTCCACTTGATCCATACCCATATCAACAAAAGAACTGACCAATAGAATGGCTAGGATTCCATCATCAATAATGCAACTATATTTGATTAGGAAATATTTTCTCAGTGAAGACAACAACAATAAACTCAAAAGATTGTTACTTTTTATATCAGTCTGGTAGCAGAAAGTTATAGGCTGTGCGCTTGAGAAATCCTTGTTGTGTCCATGCATCCATTCATTTTATTAAGGGGTATTTATCTGCCACACACTTAGCAACTGCTCCATGAAAATAGTGCAAAAAATTTAACCGGTCAGTGGCCTTAAAACACAACCTTTGTTCAAATAAGAAAAACCCTTTTACTTTTTTGTTTTGATTTTCACTCCATGTTTGAAACAAATTTAATAAATTAGGGTATGTTGAATGGCACGAAGAAATGTCAATTTTATTTTCTAGAAGTTTGATTTCAACTTTTTTTATGTTTCACTGTTATTTTTTATTATTATTTTGGACTGAAAGGTATTATTGATTCATTCCTTTCTTAAGGTTGTATTTGGAGCGTCAGAAGAACCACTTCCACATCCACTCTGTGGCCTGCACAGGCACAGAGATTCACCTAGCAGCTTGCCCCCTGGAGTTTGCCAAACCAAATTCCACGTTTACCTGTGAGGGCGGTATGCCTGCTGTAGTCAGCTGTGTGCCGGGGCCTCAGTTTATGCAGAACAGCGGCCTTAAAAAGAAACAACAAATTTCGGTAAGTAGAACCTGAAAGGTGTCAGCAGTGATTTGTGATAGAAGAGAGTCAGCTAAGGTGAAGGGAAAGGTTTACAGGACTGTTGTGAGACCAGCCATGATGTATGGACTAGAGACACTAGGATTAGGTAGAAGACAGGAGACAGAGCTGGAGGTGGAGAAGTTAAAGATGCTGAGATTCTCTTTAGGAGAGACAATGATGGACAGGATCAGGAATGAGGTGATTAGAGGGACAACACAGACAGGAAGGTTTGGAGAAAAAGCTAGAGAAGACAGATTCTGATGGTTTGGACATGTTCAGAGGAGGGACAGTGGATACATTGGTAGAAGAATGATCCTAGAGATGGAGCTACCAGGTAGGAGACAAAGAGGATATTGATGGATGGAGTGAGGGAGGACATGGAGGTAGATGGAGTTTTCACTTTGGCAACCACTGAAAAAGGGACAAACTGAAAGGAAACAAGAAAGAAGAACAAGAAAGTATTTTGATAATGTAATCATTTCAAGACAGAAGACTGGGCTGTAATAATCCACTATGGTTGTCTCCAACTTATATGAGCTCAGGACCAGTGCCATTTGATTTGAGATGTCTAAGGACTAGTCGTGGTCCAGATTTGGGGACTTCCCGCAGGTCAAGAGTTGGACAGACTTAGAGAGGGACAGTGGATACATTGGTAGAAGAATGATCCTAGAGATGGAGCTATCAGGCAGCAGACAAAGAAGAGGATGCATTGATGGAGGACATGGAGGTTGTTGGAGTCAGAGTAGAAGATACAGAGGACAGGGGCAGATGGAAATTGTTGACTCGCTTTAGCAACCCCTGAAAAAAAAGGACAAGTCGAAAGGAAAAGAAGATTGAAATTATAAAAAATGTAGGTTCTTTTTTTTTCAGTCAATTGATGTAATTCAACTAGTGTGTTTGTAAACTCTCCAGAGCGTGATCAGGCTGAAGGGAGGAGCAAAGGTAGGCGAGGGCCGTGTGGAGGTGCTGAAAGACAATGAGTGGGGAACTGTGTGCGATGACCGTTGGAACCTTCAGTCGGCCAGTGTCGTCTGCAGGGAGCTGGGCTTTGGCACCGCCACGGAGGCTCTGACTGGGTCACGTATGGGTCAAGGTGAGAAATACATCTTCAGTCTGTGGTTGGATAATTGGAGCCATTAGGAGTGAATGTAAATATGATCTCATCAGTCTTTTTCAAAACTCGAGAAAAGACAGACTCAAGAATAGTGAAATTGTACAAAAAGCTTCAGTGAAACTTTCATTAAAACAGAACTCGTTTGCTGTGTCTGGACTTTATCTCTACATAACATCATCTTACTACCCTGGAGGAATTGTTGTCTGTTCTCATCAAGTCCACATTCCCAAACTATTCCTCATATTGAACTTATTAACAAGTAAAGGAATGCTGTGAGAAAGGACAGGAAGTTAGATTTTTTTGTTTCTCTTGAACCCAAACATGAGCCAAGAGTCGAGAAGAATGATTACAGGGATTAAACTGAATGTGATTTACAGCAAAAATTTTAGTGTCAGCCGTAATAGATTTTGAAAAGGACTGGCTTTACTGAAGGACAGACAAGATTCAAGATTCTAACATTTTATACCAGTTTGGTAGCAGAAAGTTATAGACTGTGTGCACTTGAGAAATCATTGTTGTGCCCATGCACAGTTAATTTTGGTAGTAAGAATTTATAGGTAGGAAAATATTTCAGAACACTAGAAATGTAATATTGTAAGGGGTATTTATCTGCCAGAACTTAGCGACTGGTCTGTGAAAATAGTACGAGACACTTAACCGGTCAGTGGTGTAAAAAAGGTTGGGGGACACTGTTATATGGCATCCACATTAGTTGGGTACAACACATCTGTTTGAAAAGTGAAGCCATTATTGGCTTCCAGTCAGTTTTCCACATTTTTTAAATGTTTCTATGACACAAAAACGTGTTCCGTGTTTTGGCAAACTGTCCCCAGCAAACCAGCAGTCTTAAGAAGGAGATCATTATAAGTCAGTGTGTGTACAGCATGTACATGTTCTCACCACAGAGGAAGTTTACAGCAGGGGCTGGTCAGAGAATCTCTTTGAGGCAGCAGCGTTAGCAGCAATAAGGTGACTCAGCTCAGACGGGTTCTAAACCACCACCTGCCTGAGTCGCTCCAACAAATACACCACAACTCAGCCTGAAGTCGGAAACTAATGCAACTGAAAGGAATCTCTTTCATAGAAATGACCTAACAGTAACTCAGCTCTTTGGTTGTTCAGTAGTTATGGTACAGGACAAGCGTCCCCAATATTACCCAGTTTATGTCAGAAAAACAAGGAATACTTTGTTTCCTGTTGTTTTACATTGCTGACATTACTTACCCTCTTATTTATGTATAAACATTTTATATTTTTGTTTAGGTATGGGTCCAATCTACATGAATGAGGTGAAGTGTGTCGGCAACGAGAAATCCATCTGGAACTGCCCTTTCAAAAACATCACATCTGAAAACTGTAAACACACAGAGGACGCAGCTGTGCGATGCAACGTACCCTACATGGGCTACGAGAACACGGTCAGAGCTTAAACACCATACAACGTCTTATCTCCAGACCTTTTGGAAGTGTTAAAAATCATTGTTTTGTAGTTTTCCTTTATTTATTTGCACCTGAACTGAACTGTCTGTCTCTGATGATTTGACATAACATAGAGCTAATCATTGTAGAAATCTTCAGTTTTCTCTTGTCTTCTTTACTGCTATCAGGAAATAGTTTTGTTCTGTTTTGTTGTATGTACTATATTAAGAAGTATTATGTACTGACCATGATGGATATGGACAGAGCTGGAGGTGGAGGAGTTAAAGATGCTGAGGTTCTCTTTAGGAGAGACAAGGATGGACAGGATCAGGAATGAGGTGATTAGAAGGACAACACGGACAGGAAGGTTTGGAGAAAAAGCTAGATTGAGATGGTTTGGACATGTTCAGAGGAGGGACAGTGGATACATTGGTAGAAGAATGATCCTAGAGATGGAGCTACCAGGTAGGAGACAAGGGGGAGATTGGTGGATGCAGTGAGGGAGGACATGGAGGTAGTTGAAGGTAATTTTTTATACAAAAAATATACAAAAACCAAAACAAACATTTCCTGACAACAGTCATTTCTCATCTATTTTTGTCTGGTGAGGCAAAAGTAAAAATAGATCTTTACTAATCAAAGCCTTATGCAAATACACGCAGAGTGTGGGATAAATAACTTATCCACTCCACCTGTGTATCTGTATGCTTTGCTCCCTAACTCCTATCCCACCCACACACACGCAGATCCGACTGACAGGAGGACGGACCCGTTACGAGGGCCGTGTTGAGGTGCTCAGTGAGGACGCTAATGGAACACAGAGCTGGGGTCTCATCTGTGGGGAGACCTGGAGCACCAGGGAGGCCACAGTGGTCTGCAGGCAGTTAAGCCTGGGCTACAGTAGCCAGGCCCTACAAGTAGGTCACTGACACAACAGACACACCTTCGACTGCCGTGTTGTCTCTTTTAAAAATCTGGCCCATTAATGGCACAAATTGGGGGTTTTAACTGGCTCACATCTAACAAGTAGATATCAGACAATGGCTCCAAACAACCGTCCAATTTTGCCATGTGGGTTTGTTTATGTTCATATATATTCCAAGTTATTCTGTTTCGGTATTTAGACTTAGACTTAGACTTAGACTACCAGTGGGTTAAGGTTAGGGTTATGGTTCCCTACAAAGTCTGTTAACCATGTGGTAATAATTGAGTAAGATGTTTTACAAATATATGTCCAATGTAAAGTGCAGCAGTGTATAAGAATATAAATGTACATAAAAAGCAGTAATGCAAGATATGAATGTAAAGTATTATGATTAGAATATGCATATATTGCACATTTTTATGGATATATTAACATTTAAAATGTGCATATTAGGTACAAATTAGTTTTAGATAAGATTAAACAGGAATGGTCCAAAAACAGTCAGTGTTTGGTGGTTGACTAACCTAAGGCGAAATGCAAACTTTTCAGCTTTGTTTTATTGTTCACATCATCACTCCTAACCTGGTGATACAAAATATGACATGAGTATTTTTGGAATATACATGGACATGCTACATACTATAAAAAGACAAAACGTTATATTTTCTTTATGATAAAGAAGGAGCTTCTTTCTTCCATGGAAAGGTATGTTCCATGAGGTAAGATGCAAATATAATGTTTAATGTGACATTTAATCCAATTCAAACCCACTCACCACCACTGAAGTCCATTGATGACCTCATCTGACGCCCACATTAACATTTTTCCCCCTGGTTGTTAAACCTTTAACCACACTGCTACTTTAACACATGCTCTGCTGCTGCTGCTGCTGCTTGGAGAACAGTAGGTTTAAGAGCAGCCACTTCAAGCCCAGACAGTTCAGACACAGGACAGGAAGAGTGTTCCCTCCACTGACGCTCAGCAGGATCTCTCTGCAGATCCGGATAGTGGGCGGCCGCAGCAATTATGAGGGACGGGTGGAGGTTCAGGTTGGCTCCAAGTGGGGCACAGTGTGCAGCACTGGGTGGACCACAAAGGAAGCCATGGTGGCTTGCAGGCAGCTAGGGCTGGGCTACGCCATGCATGCAATCACTGTGAGTAGGAGAGGTTTATTCAGAAGATTGGTTTAACACAAGTGTAATGTTGAATGTTTGTGGGTGAATGATTGATAATCCAGAATAATCCTGTGATATTTTACTTTTTCTGGTCAATGACGACATTTAAACATTAAGCAAAGTGACTCACAGGAGAAGCAGTAAACATCAATTTAAAAATATGTTATCATTTTTATCCCTACTCTTAAGTATCATAAAAAAGATCATCATATCAAAAGATTAAAAATAATAAAAAATCAGTTTCCCATAGATATTGTTTTATACAACAAAATGTTATTATAAATTCAACTTTCACGTTAAGGTGGGGGCCGCAAAATATCATTCCACAGGGCCGCATATGGCCCACGGGCTGCGAGTTTGAGACCACCACTGTAAACAAACCGAGTGGTGATAATAAATTAAAAATTGTGTTTACAAAACAAAGAGGAAAAAAATAGAGAGGAAAATTGAAGTGTTTTAACATCTAACTGAGGTATAGTTTCCATTATTTAGTGGTTTAAAGAGTGTTTTATGTCCGAAAACACAAAATTTAAAAAATAAACAGATAAACTAAGGCCAAAAGTGACTGACCAAGACTGGTGTCTCACAGTATTGTCAGCAAAATGAATGATTTGTGTTATTCTCTAACACTGTGTTGTTTTCCTTTGTTCAACAATTGTAAGGAAACGTGGTACTGGGACAGCAGTAACGTGACAGAGATGCTGATGAGCGGACTGAAGTGCACGGGTAACGAAGCGTCTCTGAGTCAGTGTCAGCGACACAAAAGTGTCAGCTGTCAGAAAGCAGCTGCAAAGTTCTCAGCAGGAGTCATCTGCTCAGAGAGTGAGTCAAAAGAGCACAATTGTATTTGATTTTATGCTTAATGCTTTTATTCTGGTGTTGTTGAAGATCAGGCGTGTGTATGTTTTGCATAGTTTGTTGATGAGGTTTTGTGACATCTTTCCCCCATGTTTATACACACAATTACACACATTTTAAATGTTTTAGAGATTTTATTTTCCCTGTGACCTTGTTTATTTTGGTGATAGACTAATTGACAGATGAGGTCAGACAGGAGTCTCCATGGACGATGATGTTTGCAGATGATATTGTGATCTGCAGTGAGAGTAGACAACGACTAGAAGAGAACCTAGAGAGGTGGAGGTTTGGACTAGAGAGAAAAGGAATGAAGGTCAGTCGTAGCAAGACAGTGGAATGGTGACATTACAAGGAGCAGAGGTGGAGAAGGTGGAGGAGTTTCAGAGCAGTGGAGACTGTGGAAGAGAAGGGAATATTAGAGTTCAGGCAGGATGGAACAACTGGAGAAAAGAGTCAGGAGTGATCTGAGATAGAAGAGAGTCAGCTAAGGTGAAGGAATATGGAGCCAGAATAGTCTCAAAAAGAACACACACGCAAGCACGGATCCACAAGCGTATTTTGAGGAATTCCCAAATGTATAGTACTTTCAGAATAAAAGCACAAGTGCGGATCCATGAATGCTTTTTGCGGAATTCACAAATGTGTTTTAATGAATACACAAACAACGATTCACACGTCAAAATACGTTTGTAAGAGTGTGTATTTTTGAGACTCTTCTAGTGCTGGCCAGATTTGCATGCATATATATTCCATATCAGTAGCCAATCAGAAATCTCGCTCGTTTGCAGCCAATCGCACAGCAATGTTCCACCAGGGTCCGTGTGTGACGTCACTTCTCCTTCTTTGCTGCAGACGATCCTGTAGCCTTGAAGTTTTTTCTTATTTGGTAAATGGTTCTTTCAGGTGCAAAACTCTTGAGCAGCAACTTCCTTGCACGTGAGGCCATGTTGATGTACGTTTGCTGCACTGCTAACACAAGAAGATATCGATATCAAGCTCTTTTGTCTGACGAGTCTCCGGTTAAATCACTTGGGAAGTTTTTCATTGAAAGGAAAGGGTGAAGCAGAGCATCTGTGGGACTGATTCGCTTTCTTGGATCTACCTCCAATATCTGTTTGAGGAGGCTAAGAAAGGCTTTTGTGTCCTCGTGTCCTGCTGTACCTGGACGAGCCGTTACCATATCCTCCAGACTGGAAAACCGTCCTGATGACTTGCCCTTCTTTGGCTGGTGAAGGCTCTTCTTCCCACTGTCCATGAAACTCGTGGAAATGTTTCCTGTTGGACAGCTGCACTCAGTCTTCAGTTTCCATGACCCGTCCTTGTCTTTGTGAAAATACTCTTCAGTGTAAATTCCAGAACTCATCAGTCCATCATCAAGTGGACCATGTAGCTGAACTATATCGTATAGTTTGGCCAGTTCACAGGTACTGGAATACAACTCACCATTGATGTAGAGTGAAGCCAAGACAGAACCCAGGGCCCACATGTCCACCGCCTCACTCAGAGGTAGACCCAGTAGAACTTCAGGGGCCCGGTGAGGAAGGAGCTGTAGGATGTCACCACTTCTTATTTTACACACATCTTGAGCCACACCAAAGTCTATGAGCTTCATCTTACGAGGCTCCAGCTGCTGATTTCTCCACATAATGTTGTCCAACTTGATGTCTCCGTGGACCATTTGAATGCTCTTCAGGGCTCTCAGAGCCACCAGCATCTGTTGAGCGATCACTTGAATCTCAGAGAGATGCAGCGGTCTGCCGGACTGTTCCAGAAAATCGTGAACGTTCATGTCAAGTTTTTCAAACTCTAGAAGATGAATCTTCTGAATATCTTGGTACCTGTTGAACCGGACCAAACAGTTCTGGTCTGGGTCAAGCTTTTGGAGTTTCTTAAGGTTTTGCAACTCGTCTTCAGCAAACTCTGTGTCTTCTTCTGGTATGGTTTTCACAGCCACCATCTCTTTTGTGTCCAATCTCGTACACAGGTAGACATTCCCAAACGCTCCACGACCCAGAAGTCTCTTCACAGCATAGCCTTTTGATTCTAGCAGTGGGACGAGATCATCCTTAATTTTTGTCACTGCCATGGTGATTGATATGCTGAGTCTAGTGGTTTAATTAACCTGACTGGGGTCTAGAGGGTTCAAGGTTCGAATCCACCAACTGCTAGGTTACCACTTAGGTCCACAGAGCATGGCACCGTCCCCACTCACAGCTCCCCAGGCGCTCAAAGTCGCCCACTGTTCACTATGGTGATGGGTTAAATACAGAGGTCACAGTTGGTTGGGTGCAGTGGCGTGAATCACAATATCACAATGACAAGGAGTTTCCTTTCCTTTCCTTTCCTAATGAGACATATATTCTCATTCTTTTCCCCTGTTCTCTTGTTCTCAACTGCAATCTTCTGGAGAAATTGGTGAAGGTTTGTCAGCCAACTCCAGCAATTGGTTTTTAAAGTCTGCTTGGAGTTTAGTTGGCTGTAGGATCACATATCAAAGCCGGACATACTCTGAGAATATCAAAGTACTCTGATATTCTGAGAAATATGTCTTTGAATCCTTTCCATTTGGTATGTAGACACAAAGGGAAGCCATTCCATCATAGCCTTAGATAGAATGATAGAACTATATACTTAGTATAGCTTAGCTTAGTGTCCTCCTTTATTGGCCCTTGGCAGTATATTGTTATAAATTAACGCAATAAGATTATCGCCCGAACAGGGACTTGAACCCTGGACCCTCAGATTAAAAGTCTGATGCTCTACCGACTGAGCTATCCGGGCTCTGGGTTAATAGACTCTTATTTAAAACACTCTCTTACTCTGAAACAATTAGATTTTTTTTCCTGAATTGTGGTTTTTGTAATGTTGTTTAGTTTTGTTGTTTAAAGACACACATTTTTTGTGTGTGTCTTTGGTGAGCTCATAACAGCTTGGCCATATTTGAAACAATTCATCTACCTGCTGTCGTATGTGTTACCAATGTATGATTTACAGGAAAAGATCATACATGTTTTGTTGATCATCCTAATAAACTTAATTCATAATGAATCTATAGATACACTGTGAGATTCTGATTTTATTTAAATTTGAAACTTTTCATTTTCATCTCCTTGTCTACCTGTGTGTCCCAGCGGCTTCTGACCTTGTCCTGAATGCGTCCCTGGTGGAGCAGTCAGTTTACATCGAGGATCGTCCTCTGCACATGCTCTACTGCGCTGCAGAGGAAGACTGTCTGTCATCGACCGCCTCTAAGGCCAACTGGCCGTATGGACATCGACGTCTGCTGCGTTTCTCCTCTCAGATCCACAACATCGGCCGTGCTGACTTCAAACCAAAGGCTGGACGACACTCCTGGGTCTGGCATGCATGCCACAAGTAATGTAGCTCCATTTTGTTTTGTTTTAAACGAATCAAAATCACAAATTATTTGACCTTGAATGACCTGTCCATTTTACAGTCACTACCACAGCATGAATGTTTTCACCCACTATGATTTGATAAATGCCAATGGTTCCAAAGTAGCTGAAGGACACAAGGCCAGTTTCTGTCTGGAGGACACAGACTGTCATGAAGGTCAGTCACAAACTTGATTTCTTTTTTACTTTGAATTGTTCATATTTAAAAGTAGACTAGTGTAGACATTCAACGACTACACTAGCACCAATGTTTGCTTTTTGATTAACTTTCAATTTTTTGGTCAAACTGCTTGGTTAATGCCAACCTTTTCTGGATTTCATCTACCAATCCAGGAATTTCCAAGAGATACGAGTGTGCAAACTTTGGTGATCAGGGCATCACTGTGGGCTGCTGGGATTTGTATAGACACGACATCGACTGTCAGTGGATTGACATTACGGATGTCAAACCTGGAAACTACATCATGCAGGTGACCACACCTTCAGATGTATTCTAGTCTTTAGTTTGTTTCTGTTGTTGTGTACCGTAATTTCCGGACTATAAGCCGCAACGTTTGTCACACAATTTCAACCCTGTGGCTTATGCAGAGATGCGGCTAATGTATGCATTTTTTCTCACTGCTCGAGCAGAAAAGATAAGAGTGAGACAGGTGATGTCAAGGAAGTCACAACCAATAAACACCATAGAAGAAGTTTAACGTAGGGTAACGCACTTTGTACATGAATAAAATGAGCATAAACTGAACCCTCATCATGGAAAATGCAAAAAGAATGCGGCACATGTATGTATGTATAAAATGTTTTTTCCTTCAAAAAATGTATTGTGTGCGGCTTATAGCCCGGAGATTACGGTAATTACTATTTGAAAAACTGAAAAAAAATATTTTTACATGGTGAGTTATGATTCCAGGTTGTGATTAATCCCAATAATGAAGTGGCTGAGAGCGACTTCACCAACAATGCCATGAAATGTAACTGCAAATATGATGGCCACAGAGTTTGGTTCCACAACTGCCATATTGGTATTGACACTCCCTCACACATGAACATATGGACAAATACACAGAGCCTCCTTTCAGTCAATGCTCAATGTTTTTCTGCCTTTGCAGGTGACGCATTAAGTGAGGAGGCAGAGAGAAGGTTTGAGAAATACCCCGGACAGATCAACAACAAGATTTCCTAACTTTATGACAAGAGACAGAAGTGAGCAGAAATGGAACATAAGCTCAGCTCACATTCTTGAATTATCGGAAGTGAAAGTGTAAAGATTTGTCTTCTAAGTTTTTTATAAATGAATATTCAAGTTTTTTTAAATCATTTTTCTACAATCTTCAAATGTGAGTATACGTTAGTTTTATCACAAAGTAGGAATTTTATGAGGTCAGTTGTACAGTCTGTGTATGACTTTCATGGGATGTTTTTTTAGCTACAAATTAATGCATTAATTTGTCATTTTTAATATAATTCAAACCTAGAATGCCGTTCTGTGGAGAATTTTCTGTGCTTACATTCACCAATAAATGTCACCAATCTTCAAAAGTGCAAAAAACAAAGCTCCTTCTGCTTTCACAACAACAGTACTTTATGAGTGTATTTATTGTCAGTAATCTAAGTAAACGCTTCACCTGTCTTATTGACACGTGACAGTAATGAACAAATGGATCTTATACCTGTGTATTTTTAATATTAAATGTAAGTCGATGGCTGAACAATCAAAATAAAACTGCATTTCCATTGAGTATTCCTATTTGTATGTAACATATCAGTTGAAAAATGGGCGAAATATTCCAGATTGTATAAACTGTTAAATATTTAATCTCACTGATGATATAGTAAAATCTCATTCATTATCTCCTTGTCTGATTCCAGTTCAAAACGAGTATTTCTTAAAGATCTGAATGTGACGTTATTGATGAGATGCTTGTTTTTGAATGTGAAAATTGATTTATTGTAGTTATTTTATCATGTTCTTGTCATGAAGACAATCATATTTTTATTTTGAACCCTCATTTAAATACTTTGTTTTTGTCTAAATAGGTCTCCCATCAACCTCACTGAGATGTGAAGTCATGTTCGTGACTCAGATGGATGTGTGGGAACTGCTGAGGCTAGAGTTTACCTGTAATCCACAGTTAATCTCTGTTTTCACTGCCAGATCTCAACAAGCCCATTAACCTCAGTTAACAGTTACATTACCCACGTGTATTTGGACCATACTCGGTTGAAGTGGGTGAAGCCAGCGCTTTGATACAGCAGTATAATTGATGATGTTCACAGAATTGAAATGTATCCTTTCCCTCCTTTTCAACAGGCAGAAAAAATAGCGATAATTACTCGCAGCCAAAAAAAATATTATCAATTAAAGCAAACATCCAGTTTGTCTGCCTGTCATTTCAGTTGGTTCTCTCCTCACTGAGGTCACCGAGAGTTTCCACAGATCAGTTCAAACCCTTTTATCCCATCAACCTTCAAACCTGAGGATTAGTCGTGATTCGTCAGTTGCACGTGCGCCGCTTCATGCCTGTCTGTAAGCAAGAGATCGGCGCCACCCACAGGACAGATGCCAACAGTGCAGGAATCCCCAGTTTGGGAACCACTGAGTTAAAGCTTCCTTATATATTCTACACCAGGGGTGGACAAACCTTTTGACTTGCAGACCTTTAGGGGTCCTAAAATTGGACATGGAGCCAAGTCTAGAGCAGAAAGCTGGACCGTTTGTTTGAACTGGGATATATAGCACGTTGAATTCATCTATAAAACCTAAAACGCTAAGTTTCTAGAAGTCTTTATAACAGGCATAGGCAAACTAAGGCCTGGGGGCCAGATGCAGCCCATTGGGCTTTTTATGTGGCCTGCCAAGCTGGTCCAAATTAATTATTTGCTTCATATTATTTTTATACATCTGTCATTTTCATACAATGCCTGTGTTTCCCCAGTGGAAAGCCTTCACAACAGGCATGGACGGACTAATCGTCAAAAGTAAGCATATAACACATTTATTAATTATATTTTAGGTTAATAAATAATTCAATTTGGTTGGAGTTGGCGGGCCGCACCACAAAGCTCAACGGGACCACATCCGGCCCCGGGCCTGTCCCTACACAGCAAAGGTTTTGTTGACATCTTAATTTCTCTCTAATTTCTTTTTCCAACATGTTAAAAATAATAACAAGGAATGAATAAACATTAATTTGCTTGGACATTACAAATCATGACAGACAGCTGACAGAAAAACACAAAAAGAAGCCTGGACTTAATCATTTAGTTTGACTTTACACTGGTTTTCTATCAACTACATCTCCTCTATATGTGTACAAAACATGGCATTGTGTACATAACAGTATGTGAAATATTTGCAGTACTGGCAGCTGTCCCATACCAAAAGTTTCTTTTTTTTCTCCACATGGAACAGAAGTGCCATAAGTCTTTGTGTTGATGGAGATCCAGAGACTCTCCTGCTGCTTCACTCCAGCACAGTCTGTTTGATGACTTTGCCATGTTTGTTGATAGCAAAATTGTAATTCTTTGGATTGTCCAAGGCTTCTTCTATACGTTGATCCAAATTCTCCAGGGTGATGAAGTTCTTTGCATCCTCCTGAAATAAGCAAGGATAAAGTTAAAGGCAAGTCTGCGATCGGAGATACAGATCAGAGTCTGGAATTTGTGTTGCTAATTCAAACAAATATTTGAGGTTTCGTACTTGTAGCTGCAAAATCTCCATCTCTTGCTTTTTGATGAATTCTTGGAACTCCTGCTCCTGCTTCACACTATCCTCCAATATCTTCTGTTCAGCTTCTTCTGTCTCCTTTTGCAACCTGGCAATTCTGTGAAACACAGAGAAGCTCAGTGTTCAACACTGATGACAGTTTGATTGTATAAACCACCTAAATTAGGCGAGACTTCTTCCCACCTTATTTTTAACAGACGCAGATTCTCCTGGTTGTTGAATTCCATCAGAGCACGATGCTCCACAGCCTCCTGCTTGGCCTTCTCCTCTGCCTGAGACCCTATCTCACGCTCATACTTTTTACGCATCACCTCCTGTCGGAACACCGTGCTGAAGAAACACATTTCATCCCATTAATCATGTTAATGTAGAATCTCATAAACATATTCTAGTGTATTAGGTCACCATCACCGAGTTCGAACATAGTTTTAGGAAACTTGTTGTGGGGTCAGAAAAACATGTTTACTAAAACTTCTCAGACCGACTGGTTCGATAAAGTGATTGAACAACCTTGAATTCTACATAGAAAGGTTTCCAACCTACCGCAGCGAGTTCATTAACAACTTGTACTCCGTGTATCTCTCCTTCAACACCACCATCTCCACAGGGTCTACCGGAGGAGGGACTTTAATTCGTCCCTCTTTGGACTTGGCAACGGGGTCGGTCCGAGACTTTCGGCCGCGGACACTCTCCACGAGCACGGCGCACCTGGGACCGAGGAGCCGTGCAGCCGCGACGGTTCTGCTAGTGATGACGGGGAACATGATGATAGATAGATAGATAGAATTAAAGGGGGGATACCACTAAAACGAGGAATGTAACGCTTATTTTAACGTCATGCCGTTTAATAAATATACAATATAACTTTGACACGGGAACGTTTTCAATTGACCGAGGCCGCCATCTTGTTTCCCTCTGACCGCAGGAAGTGGTTGGTAACGGGAGGAGTCGTTCACATGTATCGCCACCTACAGGTACAAATATGGACTTCTGATGATGTTTAGAATGTAGCGTTAACAATGTTTAGCAATCCACCTCGCAAAATATTGCAGTCAATTCGGAATAAATCAAATTATACATTTCTTTAACAAGCGTTTTACGAAGTCCGAAGTTAGCCATTTGGCTAAGTTAGCCGCTGCGGCCGTTTACTTTCCTACTCTTCTGTCTTCAGAGTGCTGTTATATTAGTTTATAAAATAAAGATAAAAATAAATTGAGCAGTCATTTTCACTATTTATCTGACCTAAATTATTTTCTTATTTTATTCCTTAACACTATTACAACCCATATTTTGCAACACTTTCAACTTATTTATACTTGTATTGTTGTTGTATTGTTTTTCTTTTTCAATTTACATTTTTTCTTTCCTTTATATTTAACAATGTTATTGGTATATGTGTGTATATTCCTCTTTTCTATTATTGTTTTTTATTCTTATTATTATATCTTATTGTTATTCTTCCCCTTTCTAATTTTGGTGGAGCTACTGTGAAACGTGTATATCTCCCTCATGGGGACGAACAATAAACCATTCTATTGTATTCTATTGTATTCTATTCTAAATAAAAATCTGCCAACTGTTATCGCATTTAATCTAAATTTTTCAAACCAATATTTTTATGTTTGTTTTCCTTTTGACAAAAATATTATAGAATTTTACTATATACTTACATGGAAAGATTTCCGCTCATGACATCCTCTAAAGAACTTACTATTGTATCCAAAGACAGTGACTTTGGTTTTTCTGACTTAGGTCGTAGCTCCATCTAAAACCTATCGTCTTTTTTGTCCACCTAGGAACAATAATTTCTTACTTTCTCCAAGGCCCAGTGAGATGCTAGAATGATGTCAGTCTGATGAGGAATGACCCTGCTGAGGTGGTCAACCACCACTTTACAGAGGGCGCTACTCTGCCAAGAACATGGCATGATGGGAAATGATGCAGTGGTCCCGCGTGTCTCCTCTGTGACATTGGAAAAGGTGAGTCAGGGGGAAATTCTACTCAGGTGTGATATAAATGAAAGTTATTCTCTACATTCAAATTCTTATGTTGGATCATTGTCCTTAAATTAGCCAATTTATTTTTAGTATGAACATTATTGTAAACTAATATTTATATATTACATATTCCAATAATTCATAGATTAATAATTGTTTATTAAGTCTTACAATATGACTTACTACATTAATTACATTTAAATAAAATTAATCAATTTCACCTCAAGAAGAACACAGAGGATGTCTCCTATTCAGGCATGGGTAGACTAAGGTCCAGGGACCGGATGTGGTCCGTTGAGCTTTTAAATGAAGCTTGTCAACCTTGTCTATATTAAATAATAATATATCTATATTGTCATTATACTTTGGCCTTTTACCTGCAATAATGCGTTTCCCCAGTAGATGACGTCATAAAGAGTATTAAAAAAAGCAGGATTTTAGGTTTTATACATGATTTTTACATGCCATTTGTGTTAGTTTAAACAAACAATCCATCTTTCTGCTCTGGTCTCAGCCCCGGTGTCCAAATCTAGGACTGATCATGGCTCCCAAGTCAAAAATTTGCGTCCATGACTGTTCTAATTGATCCCCAGGGACCCATTTGTGCTGTCAGGTCAATAAAACACCATAAAAACACACAAACACTGTAGGGTTCTATGTAAGTTACATGTTTATTCAGCTTGTTGCAGACTGTTACATAAACACCAGAACTGGTACAGAGATGTCAAAGATGTAAAACACCATCAGGTTTCAGACTGACAACAAGGAGCTTATCTTTCAGTTTCATAGTTGTATCTTTAAGGACAAAAGAAGAAAATCTAATGCAATTAAGCTGAGAGGCCCACTGCATGATAAGAAGAAACCAGTAACAGTATTATAGTCTTCCAGAGCATTTACACATAAAAACTAAGAATTTAAATAGATACGAAGCCAAATAGAATAAAACTAATTTTTCAGTAATTATTTGGAGGTAAATGCAGGGGAAGAACAAGTAAGAAAGAAGAAATTTAGGTTTTAAGGTTACTGTTCCTCTCTACGGACTACAACTACAGAATCAGAGGTGCAGGACCAACACAATTGATTGGTTGAAGTTCCAGGTCAATAATGTTGCAGTTTTTCCTGCAACACTTTAAACACAGATAAAGTCTAAGCATGAAGAGATAAAAGGGACTTCTGTTGGCCCTCTTAACAAACATTTGGTCAAATGTTTGCACAATGAAGGGTCCGTGAAGTTTGTCATTTAGCTCTAATTGCTTAGAGTTTATTGTGCAACAACCCCAAAGAACTGCGACCAGTCAACACTGCTGTCCAACAGAGCCATGAAACTAATGCAGTGCAGCCACTGTGCAATTTATGGTACGGTTCACCATCATCTTGACGTTTGATGTCACAACGTGTGTAGAAGAAGGGGGACCTTCTGGGTGGGACCTCTTGTTCAGCACAAGGGCACGACTGTCTTGGGAATGATGACGTTTGGTTTGTGGAGAAAAGAAAAGAAACATTTTCAGGGGAACGGATGAGAGAGGGGTGAACAAAAAAGGGGATGATGAGGAGAAGACCAAGTCTGAGGAAGGATGACGGGGTATGAAGTATTCCGATTTATGCCAGGCTGGTGGCATGTTGGGTTTAGTTTAGAGCTGGAAGAGAGGGGTAGGCCAGACGGATCTCTTCTCCTTCCAGAAGTTTCCTGAAACAAAAATACATTCTTGTTGAGCCCAGTTTGTTAAAGAACCTACATACAGCTACAGATTATAGATATATACACTGTGGTATCCAGTTCTAAAGTGTTAATGAATAGATGAGCCCCGTTATCTCACCTGTACGCCGCTATTTCAATGTCAAGCGCCATCTTCACATTGAGAAGGTCTTGGTAGTCCCTCAGGTAGCGTGCCATCTCCTGCTTGGCTTCAGTGATGTCATGTTCCAGCTCACCTATTCTAACCTGTAAAAAGAGAAATATTACACAGTTCAGTTGTCAAGCAAATTACCTATTCATTGTGTTTACTGATGGAGTTGGTAGTTGGAGTTGACCAGTAGATAACTGACATCTTGGAATTTATTTTTATTTCATTTTATCAGAACCCCTTTCCTCCCAACAAATGCCGCAGCATCTTCTCTTACCTGATACTTTGTCACCTCCTTGGCCTGTGTGTCCTCCAGCTCCTCCAGCTGCTTATTAAGGGAGTTGATGACATTCCGGAGAGCTTCGATCTCTGAGGAGCGTGTCTGAAGCAGTCTCCTGTACTCCATGGTCTCCTCCCGGATGGCGTGCACAGCCTCGTTGTTCTTGCTGGCCACCTCCGCCACACTGGTGAACTTTTTCTTGTACCACTCCTCGGCAGCCTGCATGTTCTTGTTTGCCAGCCGCTCGTATTGTGTCCTGATGTCTCTCAGGGCGTAGGAGAGATCAGGCCTGGAGACCTCCACGTCCACGCTGATGTTCACCATCTGCAGCTGGGCCTGCAGCTCAGCTTGCTCCTCTGCAAAAACTTTCTTGAGAAACACCATCTCATCACACAGAGAGACCACGGAGGCCTCAGCATCACAATTTGACAGGGCAGCCCTGCTCGCCTCCTCCTTCGCCCCATGCAGGGCCTCCTCAGCATCTGCTCGCCTCCTTGCTTCCTCCTCATAGCGCTCTTTCATTTGCTCGTACACATCATGCAGATAGTCCCTCTCCGCCTCCATCTGCATCTTCTCGCCATTCTCGGAGTCTACCAAAGACCTCAAACTCCTGACTTCCTCCTCGTAGATCGCCTGCATACGAGATGGTTCGTTCTGCCACCTTCTCAGAGCCTCCAGCTCAGCCAGCAGGGCTCGGTTCTGCAGCTCCAGGTGCCTCACCTTCTCGATGTAGGTGGCAAAGCGGTCATTGAGATCCACGAGCTGCTCCTTTTCCTGTGAACGCAGACCCAAAAGCTCTGTGTTGTTAGAACTGACCTGAGCCAGGCTCATTCTCTCAGAGCAATCAGGCAGGGAAGAGGAGGCCAGCCTCACATTCCTCTTTCCCGACGAAGAAGCACGAGAATGATAGCCAAAGGTGGACATGGAAGATTTGGTATTGGTGGTGTTTCGGGAGCTTCTGCAGCTTTCCCAAGGGCGCCTGTAGGTGTAGAAATCGTAGCTCATGATGGATGATTTTTTTTATGTTGCGTAAAGAAGAAAAGTAAATGGATGTTGTTAGTTTCAAAGGTTTTTATGTCCCCCTTGTTCTGCACACCATCAGTGTGGGTGAGCGAGCGTTTTTGCACTGCACCAGCTCAGTGATGCTGCATATCCTGGGCTTTTATAGAGCAGAGCTGCTCCCCCTCCACCACAGAGAAACACCAGTGCTGTCAGCATCCAGTGGGCCAATAGCAAACTGCTGCAGTGAGCAGAGAGGAGGCTGCTTTTCAGAGTTGCTCACCACAATCGCAGACAAGAGTGTATGTCGTTCAGCTGCATTTTTATTCATATTTACAGTTATGTCATTATGAGTGCATATCTTGCTCCACTATTTCCGTGGTAATGTCACTATAAGGATTTTTTTAACCTTTCAATTATGCAACATACATTTAGAGACATTTTGGTGAAATGATTGTTTCCTTGAAAAAAAAACTGATATAAAGAGTCAATGCCTTGGTGCATACAGAGAGAGTAGAAGCCTACATCATGGAGAGAGGGGCTTAATAATGTGTACTCACTGGCTTATATATAAGCCAGTGTAGTATACTACAATGTCCCTAATAAACCATTCAGCCAATAGTTCTGTGTGGAAAGACTCCTTGTTTTAATATATCACAGAGACAAATGTGGATTTGTCACAGACAGAAAGTATCTAGAACCTCTCCACAGTATACAGCAGTCTTGTAAGAACATGCTGGGAGACTTATGATGTTTTTGACTTTCCCTTTTTAAGCCATGGTGTGTTCTATTTTAAGAATAAATATTGAAAAGACAGGAAGGTGGTTTATTTTTAGACACACGTAACGAAAGAAGAGAAAGAAATATATATTTTTTTGGTCATTGTGATGTTGTGATTCACACCACAGCACACAACGAAAGTTGACCTCTGCTTTTAACCCATCATCAAAGTGAGCAGTGGACAGCTAATGGGCGCCCGGGGAGCAGTGTGTGGGGACAATACCATGCTCAGAGCATCTCAGTGGTAACTTGGTGGTAGTGGGATTCGAACCAGGAACCTCGCAGACCCTAGTCTGCTTCTTTAACCACTAGGCCCCTAACCATATTCTTTTCATTGGCACTTTCAAACAAACAACAATAAGATTGAAAAAATAGTTAAAAATGAGTCTAAGATGAAAAGTTGAAGAATAGTTCAAGAAAAGATATCTTAATAGAATTATTCCCAGCATATACACTCAGACTGTTCAGATTCTCAGTCATCCAGGTCATTCAATCCAATAGTAGTTTTTTTTTTAACTCGTTACACCGCTCAACCAAGAGGCTTCTTCAGAACTGAAGAAATTCAATTTAGCTAAGTTTAGCTATTGTTCTCTTCGGCTATATCTGCTTTGTTTAAGTCTATTTTTTGTCACAAAGTAATGAGTCACTGTTGACCTTGTGTCCTATACTGACCCTGAATCTGTTTAAGTTTAAGCCTGTGGAGCTGTATTTTGCATTCCACAGGCCACTTTGATATGAAAGTTGAATTAATAATAATATTTTATAGATTTGTTCTTCACATTTAATGGTAAATTCTATAGTTCAAAAAGTCCTAACCCTGATCCACAGTCTCCTTCTGGTCCAGTATTGTACTACAAAAAAATCCATGGGAAACTGATTTTTTATTTAATCTATTCTTTTGTATTGAACACTGAAAGCTGATGTGGCCCTTCAAGGATATTGTATTGGTGATGTGGCCCTCTGGTAAAATGAGTTTGACACCATTGCTCCAGGCCTGTGTTTGGCGCCCCCTTCCGCCCAATTTGTATTAGTAGAGTTGGTTTTCTGACTTGTTACTCGCAGTCTCCAGCTGATGGCGCCAGACGACTATTTTCTTTTCTGTTCTGGGCTATTTCACTATTAATGATACCTGCTAAATCTTGTGGCGAAGAAAATGTTTAAGAGGCTGGAATAATTCATCTGGTCGAGTTGGAAATACAGCGTTAAATTAGTTTAAACATACGCTGGCAGTCAGGAGAAAAGGGACGGAAATCTCATGGAACGTATAGATTCAGGAGGCAGGGTATGAGGAGAGATGGGGTGATATTCTGTGGTGACCCTAAAGAAAGAATCCAAATAACAGGATGAAATTGTAGAAGTGTAAAATTCTCTCTATACGCTTTTTAAATAATCACTGCAACATATTTTAGAACAACCAGGCGGTTAAGCATCACTTCAGGTTTAAATCCACCAGTTTCCAGGTTCACAGGTTCACAGTATGGAGCAGTGTGATTTGGGTGGCAGATCCAGCCATGATGTATGGTTTAGAGACAGCAATAATAGGTAGAAGACAGGAGACAGAGCTTGAGGTGGAGGAGTTAAAGATGCTGAGGTTTTCTTTAGGAGAGACAAGGATGGACAGGATCAGGGATGAGGTGATTAGAGGGACAACACAGACAGGGAGGTTTGGAGAAAAAGCTAGAGAAGACAGATTGAGATGGTTTGGACATGTTGGACAAATTTGAGTCAGGATCTGAAAGATTGAGTATTTCAGTGAACTATGATAAATGGTGAGTAAAGTATTGATTAAAGGCAAAATGTTTTAAGCCTCTTTGAGACCATCTATTGGGGAAACGGGGACTTTGCAGGGAAAAGGCAGAAGAATAATGATAATATAAATCAAAAGTATAATTCGGACAAATCTGGTGGGTTAGGGTTATAATGTCAAACGGACCGCATCCAGCCCCCGGGCCATAATTTGCCCAGGTCTGATCTAGAGGGACGACAGACTGGAATGTTTGGAGAAAAAGCTAGGGAAGACAGATTGAGATGGTTTGGACATGTTCAGAGGGATAGAAGGGGAGTGGATAGAATGAATGAAGAATGATCCTAGAGATGGAGCTACCAGGTAGGAGACAAAGAGGAGATTGATGGATGCAGTGAGGGAGGACATGGAGGTAGTTGGAGTTAGAGTTGAGGATACACAGGACAGGGGGAGATGGAAAATGTTGGCTCGCTGTGACAACCCCTGAAATAAAGGGACAAGCCGAAAGGAGAAGAAGAAGAAGATGATCGTATCTCTGCGACGTGGAACTGTGTAAGATAATGGGGACGAATGAATACATTCCCTAGTACTGTACTAGCAATTGGATACTTTGGACGGTAGATGGCGTTGCTGTGTTGCTTCTGGGTATCATCAGAGGAGTAGTCATGTTTCACAGTAAGTTCAGAGGATACTTCAATTGTATCTAGTTGAACGAACTGATTACTGCCTCACAAATCAACTTTGAAAGAATTACCATTAAACCAAAGAAGAAAAAAAAGTGCAAATACCAAGTTTATTTAAAGGTTATTTACAGTGAATACATTTGCTGTTCATACATAAGGTAAAAATAAGTACATTAACATAGTATCATCAAATAAGGACTTTGGAATGTTTGGTATTTATTCGCTAAAACCATTTGCTCCTTACACTTATTTACAGCAATTGCGGATTCATGTGAATAAAAGAAATCATCCGCCGTTGGTGTTTCCTTAACATGTGACATAAAATAGAGCTTGGAGCTATTTAAAGAGCCTGTAGGCAAACTGCATTTCAAAATCTACATTTCAAATGTTTTACATTCAGTTTAGAATCTGCAAAATACTATCCACATAATATCACACATACACTATATATATATCATATAGGTTAAAGAATATATGACATCCCACATATGAACATACAGAAGTTACCTTTAGGCTCAAAAACAAAAATGAATTTCCTTTGGTAGAAAACATTTGTCTCAAAGAGAGCGAGAAATAATAATAATAAAAATGTGCTGATGAAGGGAGTTTCTTGGACTGTGTGTCTTTAGGCTGAGAGACTTTGTGGGACTCGATATTCTCATTTCATGGGTTCTGCTGTATGTTCATTTATTTTGGCATTTCTCGATAAGTGCAAACAGTGTTGCTGACGTAAACATGAGCTGTTTGCACTGGCACTAGGCTCCTCCAACACACAGCCACCTCTGATTACAGCGTGAAGGTGGTCATTCACAGGTCCATCAGTTCAGTGATTTGGTACATTTCTCATCACCCAGGTCTAATGGAACCTGATTCAAGATGACATGGACTTTCATAACGAGTGTTAGGATTGACAGAATAATTACTGGGGCCAATCATCACTTCTGTTGTTGTGTATTAGTCTGGTGCAGATGATTCCTGATTGGCATTGCATCTTGTCTATGTTCTTTTTGGCTGAAATGAAAAACGTTTGCAGAACTCAGCTGCTAAAATCTCAAGTTTATGTCAAATTGGCTGAATGATGAATTCTTCCAAAGATAATATTAAATGATATTTTTCTGCCAAACTTGTGTCTGGGCCAGTGAGACACTTGTTTGGCACTTTTTAGTTTAACTGTGTTTCAGGATTTCAAACTCCAGACTTTCATAAAGTGAGAAGTGAAAATCCTTCAAGTTAAGGCAACAGTTGACTTCTTAGTCACACAGCAAATGATGTCTTCTTGTATGGTGACTTTCTACCAGACCATAGCGAGAGGAGCAAGTGCATTAGGAAGTGATATCAGCTCTGTATGTCAGCTATATTTCAGTGAAATTATCACTATTTGTCATAAAAATCCATAACATTGTGTCCACGTGTCCACTGGATAATGGCAAACGAAATAGATAATTAATTCAATTGGCCTTTGTAAAAAATGTAAACTCTTATGTGCCTATAGTGAGTTACATGATGGGACTAGGACTTGAAAAGGTTGTACATAAAAAACAATAAAATTTAAAGAAATCTTCTCTCTTTGCCCCCATCCCCCAAACTCTTGTGCATTGAATTGGGTAAAAAAATTAACTGTCTCACACACAAGTTATTTGTTCATACAGTGCAACTCAAACTCCATCCATCCATCCATCCATCCATCTCCTTTGGTGGCTCAGAAGATTTTCAGCCTCTTCCCCATGACCCTGCCCCCTCTGGCCACTCTCTGGCTCGGCTGCTCTCTGGACAGCGGGCAGTACTTGATGGTGTGCGCGTTGTCGCCGTTGGCGCTGCACAGAGGGCAGGTGTATGCGCGCAGAATCGGGCACAGGACTCTGCCCTCCGCCGTCTTCAGAATGTGCGTGCCGTAAACCTCCTCCGGGGCGCCGTTATTCCGACAGAAGACGCACACCTTGGGTTCGGGCTTCCATCGCTGACTCTGTTTGCGCCGCCGCTCCGCGGAGATCAGCTCCAAGCCGGCGAAGCCGCCCCTGTAAGATGGGGAATCTCTGCCCCCGAGCGGCGAGTCCGCGCCGAGGTGCTCCTCGTAGGGCTGCAGGAGTGAGATGCGCTCCTTTAAGTCGTAGAACGAGATCGGAGAGGATCCCGCGGTGGCGCAACAGCAACAGTCCGAGTGCGCGTCGCTGTCTCTGCCGTGACCAGTTACGCAGGAACAAACCGGGGAATCGTCCTCCAAACCCAGCGTTGCTTTGAGAGACTCAGTTATAGAGTTGGGACTGAATGGCGGATTGTGGATCTTGTTCTTGGCGACAAGTGTCGATAGGCCAAGGTAATCGTTCCAGAAATTAAAGGTGTAATCGTAGGGTGAACGTGCGTCCAGGAAGCCGTGGTCCAAGAACTCCATCCTGACAGGAGTCTGTGAAGAGGAGATGCTCTGTTGTTGGTGTTGAAGTGCTCGTCAGCATGGGGGAAACCTGTGGAGGTGTGGTGATGTGCTCTCTCCTCTCTGGCTGGCTCTAAACTGAGGGAATAGTCAACATGTAGGCGCTGATAAGTTCCCAAGAATAAAAGCAAGGGGGCGTGGTTTGGTTCTAGTTGATTATCCCCGTAGCCCCACAGAAGGTTGAAAGCTGAACAGCAGGGAGTCACTGAACTGGGAAAACCATTTTCTATCCCAGGGTGTATGAGTGTCATCTCCGAATTAATTATTCATCCCGATCTGAGAACAGTTTTAATCAACCTATCCCCCTTGTTTGCACAGAAAATTCCTTCTAAATTCTTGCCATTGTTATCTCTTACATTTGTGTGATAACTAAAATGTTAACCTTCCTAAAATAAACCTTTTGTTTCTATGGGTCGAAAAGTGACAATAAGCACATGACCAAACCACGCACTAACGTTTGCTTGTTGAACTACAGGTTTTATACAGATTTCCAAAGAAGTTTATCACCAAACATGATCGAATACAGTGACATAGTTATTCAAATGTAGGATAATTGCAAATATAATTTACTATAATATGTATATAATTTAATTTACTAATATAAACCGCATTATGGTATTTAGATCAGTGGTCAGTGGTTCCCAACCACTGGGCTGTGGACCGTTACCGGTCCGTGGGTGAATTGGTGCCGGGCCTCAGAGAAATAATGTTTCCTTTTGTCCCCATCGGTCTATTACTTCCACTTGATCCATACCCATATCAACAAAAGAACTGACCAATAGAATGGCTAGGATTCCGTCATCAATAATGCAACTATATTTTCTTAGTGAAGACAACAACAATAAACTCAAAATGACACAGAGTCATTGATACAAGATTCTACTCTTGTATACCAGTCTGGTTGCAGAAAATTATAGGCTTGTTGCACTTGGGAAACCCTTGAAGTGTGCATGCAGTTGATCGGGTAGGACGATTTTATAGGTAGGAGAATATTCCACACCTGAAATTTCATTTTATTAAGGGGTATTTATCTGCCACAACTTAATGATCGGTCCGTGAAAATAATACGAGACAATTAATCGGTCCGTGGTGCAAAAAAGGTTGGAGAACACTGCTTTATACAAACAAAGAAGCTTGAGAAAATGGAATAAAAAAGAGGACATTAAGTAGCATTCAAACTGTATTTTTAATGAATGAAGATAATACAAGGAATCAATTCGAAGAAGGGGGAAGAAAATAAAAGGTTTATAATCCATTTTCAACACTCTCCACACTTGAAATCATTCTCTAATGACGTGACAGGGACCAGTTAAGGTAAAGCTGGTGCGCTCAGGGTACTGCATTAAAGGGAGACAACACCATCTGTCTCTATGTTCGTCCCTTAATAAGTCTAACATTTACTCTTTAGTTCTCTGTACCGCAGAGACATGCAAAAAATATTTATGAAGGAAGTGACAACTCCCCACATAGGAAATGCATTTTCAGAACAAGGACAATATCACCCAATAGTATTTGACGTGTTTTTATAATAAGATAGTTTTATGGACCTTCATAAAAGGAAGCAACTGCTGCATTTTATATGATATTGATTAAACACAAACCTACAGAAACACTGATTGAAACCCCTCTCTTTCTTAAGAATGTCTCCTCCAGGTTTCGTTCAGAGAAACAGTTTTCAGTGGAGAGAAATGAGCAGTAAGAAGACACCTTGACCTTTTATACTCTCCTCTGGCTCATGCCGTGGCTGGAGTCTACATTTTTTATCATGCACATCATGTGATCTGAGGCCAGATATTGGTGCGGAGATAAGCTAGAATAACCTTCATTACCTCATCTGGGTCATTTCCTCACAGTTACCACAAGCCTAATGATTCCCATCTAAAAGGATTGTCCTTGTATTTTTCCCTACAAAACCAGGCGTCTGACTCGGGGCAGATAGAAAGATATTAAGAAATGTCATATTTTGTGTGTGGAAATCACTGCAATAGCACAACATTGTTTTAGAAACATATATTTAACAGATTCTGAGGAAGTCTTAACTAATGAGATCTAGTTTTGAGGCCAAGAGTTTTTAATCTGCTAAGAGGAAACAAGAGGAGATTGTTGGTTTGTTTTAACTTTTTAACTTTTACACTTGTCGACAGCGGTGGCCTAGTGGTTAAAGAAGCGGACTTGGGTCCACACGACCTTTAGATTCGAATCCACCAGCTGCCAGGCTGTCACTGAGGTGCTCTGATCATAGCACCATCCTGACCCACGTAACTTCTTGTGGGCTCACCACCCACAGGAAGGCTCACATTGTGGTGCAGTGTGATTTGGGTGGCACCAGCTGCCCCTGGGACTCAGCAACAGACAAGGTGACAAAGACAAATTAATGAATGAATGAGCTTTAACAGCCATTGGTTGATGTAAAAAAAGGAAGGTCAAAAGCATTGAAACCAGCCGATGGTTGGTTCATCTATATGTGGAAATTATAGTACATTACTTTCAGTTACATTTTCAGTTCAATGGACTCTATTGTCAGTAGAAAAAAATATTTATTCTTCTGATAAGAGAGGAAGAAAACAGACAAGGATAAAAAAACAACAACTGCCTCAAAACAATAGTGTCTTTGTTTGATTAAACCTGAGTGATTCTGAGTTCATCAAAACAAAACAACAATCGTCATTTGTCCATATAAAGCATCCCTGTGTGTTGAGCACCAAAACACAGATGAACCTTCAGTGAGACGTTCCACCCGGAGCTGCCATGTTCTCCCTGCACCTGTTTTGCTTCCCCTGAGTCCACGGCTTTGTCCTCACCACTACAGCAACCTTCTCTGCTCCATTGTCTCCTGTCTACAGCAGGCCGTTTAACTTCATTAATATGCATTAACGCAGCCTGTGCCAAACGTATGTGTGCGTGTATCAATTTAATCCCAGAGAAAAACAGTTGACATGGAAACTCGATACCTGAATTGGCTGGAAAAATAATTACTAAATTAATTATGGCTTTATTTTTACGCATTCATTTGGTAAAAAACACCCTTTCAAGTGGTTGATTTCAGAATTTGAGCTACCATCGTATATTTATATTGTCATAGTGGGGGCCTTCATCGTTCATGTGAATCAATATCAGTTTTGCCAGTCTCTGGAAATGAGATTTTGAGACAGTGTTGCAGTGAAAGCCAGGCAAAAAATTGAAATAGGTTGTTTTTCTTCAGTTTTGGTTTCAGAGTAGTGAATCTCAGCTTTATGACCATGTTTTCTAAGAGCTTTCTTTGTTTATTGCACACGGTGATTGCAGACGGTACAAAAGTGGAAATGTGGAAACATGGGATTGACTTGAAATTTGCCAGTCCCTATAAATCCTCAGAATGATCTCTGTAAAATAAAATTTAGATGCAGCTGCTTTAAAAAGGACGTATCTTTCAGCAAACACACGTAGCATTAAAGCATGAAGAAATGATGTTCGGCAGACACTTTCTAGCATGTGGGGAATAAATTATCATCAGAAAACCCCACACGGTCCCTTTTCAAGGTCACCCCCAGCTCTACATACACAAAGGAAATCATGAGAGAGCATTTAAAAGATGAATAGCTGCCACATCACAATAGATAAATTGTAATATGGCATGTGGCGCTGTTGCTTCAGGGTTCCTATATTGCTCTCAATGCAAAACATGTTTGGCGGCGACAAAGTAAGTATTGATAATGAATAATGAATAAGAAGCACTTTTATATTTCCCTTCTTCAGTCGCTCCGCAAAAGAAGACAGCTCATCTCACAGAATGATTTCAGACATGAAGGAACGGGGCTGCCACACCTTTGAGAGTGAAACCCAGAAAGGAAGCAAGAAGATTCTCAAACACAGAGATATAAAAAAAAAAAAACAGATGAAAAGTCGAAGAAAGGAAGTGCATTTTCATGCAGTTACAGTGACGTTATAAATCACCCCAAGTTTAATAAAGGGAAATGAGGGAGGAGAAGAAAGAATTAATCACTGACTCTGTGAAAAACCAGACAGATTTTAATTTAATCAGAGGGAAAAGCTGGGTCATGTTAGGAAAATGGTTTTATGTATAAGTACTCAGAAGGTGGCTCATGTAGTAACTGTCAGAACTTCTTCTTAAGCCAAGTAATTCTGATGGTTTACAATACAACAACGTAATTAATGATCCTAATAAAGAAAATGATAAATTAGCTTCATTTAAGTCACTTGAAACTCTAAGAACAAAGTTCTTGTGCCCTAAATCCTGCAGCAACTCATTTGTCCACATAGTGTTTGTGTGGCCATTGTTCAACTGTGTTTATTCTTAGTTTGAATTCTACACAGTCTGTAACTGAGAGGAAGCCACAGCAGCTATGCTTTTTCCCCAGCTTCATTAAAGGCAATGATTGTGGCCTCCAAAGGGATTAAAACCATGGAGTGTGAATTTCAGACTTTATCAGAGAGTATAGTGAAGGTGGTGGTGGTGGTGGTGGTGGCCTCCTGGGCATCTCAGTCTGCTGAGCAGGCGAGGCTGAGATGGGCAGGCTCTGCTCCCTCATTCATCACTGTCAAGTTGAATAGGAAATTAACAAATCCCTTAATTAAAGAACTTCCCTTGTGTGTGTGTGTGTGTGTGTGAGAGAGAGAGAGAGTTTGTGTGATCACTGTGCCACTGTGTGCGTTGCATTGCAGTGTTGTGCCAGTTTCAACGTCCTGGAATGACAGGCATCACTTCCATACAAATAGACACATACACTCACAGGTCTGTATTAACCCAGCCACTAGGGAGCACAAGCCAGTGTTTTTTAGTGCCGGTCCCAAGCCCGGATAAATGGTGAGGGTTGCGTCAGGAAGGGCATCCGGCGTAAAAACATTTTGCCAAAT
>JAFBJS010008148.1:168798-185930 GCA_016785265.1 Paraplagusia blochii
AACGTGGTTCAGTGAGTGGGGACGGTGCCATGTTCAGTGGACCTCAGTGGTAACCAGTTGGTGGATTCGAACCTAGAAACCCTCCGGACCCCAGTCCAGCTCCTTAACTACTAAGGCACCAATTCCCCCATCTCTCTGTAGCACCTTCGTTTGCAGGAATTTATTCAGTTAAAGTCTAAAGTTGATGCAGATTAATTTTCCATTGTCGCAAGTCTCTCTTTCCTCAGTTTATCAAAACAACCAGTACCAGGAACCAGTGTTCCCCAAACTTTTTTGCGCCGAAGACCGGTTAAATGTCTCATACTATTTTCACAGACTGTTCGCTAAATTGTGGCAGATAAATACCCGTTGATAAAATGTTATGAAATATTTTCCTACCTATAAAATCTTCTTACCCGAATTAACTGTGCATGCACACAACAAGGATTTCTCATGTGCACACAGCCCATAACTTTCTACTACCAGACCGATATAAAAAGTTCTAAAAATAATCTTGTATCAATGTCTGTCATTTTGAGTTTATTGTTTTTATTTACCAAACTCATAAAACAAGGGTCTCAAACTCACAGCCCTTGCAACAATATTCTTTGGCCCCCATCTTGATGTGAAAGTTGAATTTGTAATATTAAAAATGTAAAATTAAGTTTACGATGTTCTGAAGTATTTTCCTACCTATAAAATCTTCCTACCCAAATTAACTGTGCATGGATACAGCAAGGATTTCTCAAGTGCACACAGCCTATAATTTTCTCCTACCAGACCAGTATAAAAAGTCAGAATCTTGTATCAGTGACTCTGTGTCATTTTGAGTTTATTGTTGTTGTCTTCACTGAGAAAATATTTCCTGATCAAATATAGTTGCATTATTGACGATGGAATCCTAGCCATTCTATTGGTCAGTTCTTTTGTTGATATGGGTATGGATCAAGTGGAAGTAATAGACAGATGTTACCAAAGGAAACATTATTTCCTTGTGGTCCAGCACCAATTCTCCCACGGACCGGTACCAGTCCCTGGCCCAGGGGTTGGGCACCACTGCCATAGATCACCAACACATGAGGCACCAGGCTGCTCGTTGTATCAACTCTTAACAATAATCTCAGTCAGTGAAATGCATGATTTTTTATTCTGTTTTATTGCTCGCTGTTCTCTTTTCACTTTACTGAAATAATTTTGTCAGACATGGAATAAGGACTTTTTTTCTGCTCGTGTCTTTTTTGCCAGTACAGACATGGACAAAAGGTTAGACTTTCATTCATCTTCTCCAAACGTCCCCCAGATGCAGATGAGGAAAATGAGAGAAGCAATCAATTCTCTGATTGAGTTTGTGCTGTTTGGACTTGTTAAGGGCCCCTCGCTCTAGATTAAAGCAAAGGTCAATTTCTCATTGTGACAATTACTGTATTCATTTCACAGAGCAACAAAGGAATCCCTCTGTGGTTGACAAGAGAGAGAGAGAGAGAGCAGAAGAGCAGATGTCTCCTCCTTCTCCTCCTGCTCGTGTAAGTTCACCATCATAACATCTTGTTGATTTCATCACAAACAGTGGGGTCATCAGAAGTAATGGTCTGGTCTGTGATGAGCTTAGAACCAGACGTTCATAGAAATACATTTCATGTTGGGACTGGAAACCAATATTAATAATGTTTCATAATTTATGAGACATATAATTGACTGTCTACGACTTGACTACGACTAGTCCTTAGACATCTCTAATCAAATGACACTGGTCCTGAGTTGGAGACAACCATAGTAGATCATTACAGCCCAGTCTTCTGTCTCTAAATGATTACATTATCAAAATACTTTCTTGTTCTTCTTCTTTTCCTTTCAGTTTGTCCCTTTTTCAGTGGTTGCCACAGTGAAAACTCCATCTACCTCCATGTCCTCCCTCACTGCATCTTCTCTTACCTGGTAGCTCCATCTCTAGGATCATTCTTCTACCAATGTATCCACTGTCCCTCCTCTGAACATGTCCAAACCATCTCAATCTGTATTCCTGTCAGCTCATTCCTGATCCTGTCCATCCTTGTCTCTCCTAAAGAGAATCTCAGCATCTTTATCTCCTCCACCTCCAGCTCTGTCTCCTGTCTTCTGTCTATACACATTTCAGGTGTTGGCAGTGAATTAAAACTGTCTTTACAGACAAAACAACGGTTAACCCTTCCCTGTCTGTATTTTAGTTTTTACTTTAGAGTAATGGCATTTATACGTTAAAATAAGTTACAAATAATAAAAAAATAAGAAGGGTTAAGCTAAGAATGTATAAACGGTATTGTCTAGCGACCAAGCGACCCACTTCTGGGTCATATCCCACTTGGTGAAAGGTTTGAATGAATGCACGTTTTCTACAATATATTGAATAGCTTTGAATCACTTTATTTTTTAACTTTTTTACTTTATCAAGTGCAGGACAAGCAAGATCTCCATCTGCATTCCTCATGAATGTCTCTTTGCATTCACAGTCAACCTTGACTTCATGGTTAAATTAAATTAAAGTTACAATTAAATTAAAGTTACATTTCGGAGAAATTACATTTCAAGCACCTCCATTTCTTCTTAGTCAAGTTTTACATTCTTCTGTAGCACTTCAGTCCACTTTCACTTTAAACAACAAACTCCTGCAGATCAGATAAACCACACATGTTTTATGGCAGGGGTCTCAAACTCTCAAATAAGTTGAAGGCCAACTTTCAGTGTTCAATACTAGGGTCTATAACATTGTCTGTTTTGTATATTGTTTCTTTGTATGTGGATGTAACTGTGTGTAAAGTGCCCTGAGATAGCTGTCGCTATGATTTGGCACTTTAAATAAATATAGTTCAGTTGAGTTGAATACAAAAGAAAAAAATAATAAAAAAATCCCATAGATTCTGTGTAATACAACACTGAACCAGAAGGAGACTGTGGACCAGGGTTTGAGAACTACAGGATTTACCATAAAATGTGGAGAACAAATCTATAAAATATTATTATAAATTCAACTTTCACATCAAGGTGGGGGCCACAAAATATCCTTCCACGGGCCACAAGTTTTAGACCCTTGTTATACACCAACTCACTGGTCCCCAACCACTGGGCCGGGGACCGGTACAGGTCCGTGGGTGAATTGGTGCCGGGCCACAGAGAAATAATGTTTCCTTTTGTCTCCATCTGTCTCTTACTTCCACTTGATCCATACCCATATCAACAAAAGAACTGACCAATAGAATGGCTAGGATTCTATCATCAATAATTCAACTATATATGATTAGGAAATATTTTCTCAGTGAAGACAACAACAATAAACTTAAAATGACGCAGAGTCATTGATACAAGATTCTAACTTTTTATACCAGTCTGGTAGCAGAAAATTATAGGGTGTGTGAACTTGACAAATCCTTGCTGTACCCATGCACAGTTAATTTGGGTAGGAAGATTTTATAGGTAGGAAAATATTTCAGAACACCGTGAACTTAATTTTATATTTTAATATTACAAATTCAACTTTCACATCAAGGTTGGGGAAAATATCATTCCATGGGCTGCAATTAGCCCATGGACAGCGAGTTTGAGACCCCTGGTTTAGAGGTTTGGTAAATAAAAACACTGTTACTTGTAGATCTGAAGGAAAATAAAAAGTTGAAAACATAACGTTGTAGCTCTGCTCCAGAATCTACTCACTGACATATTTGCAGTGACACTTATTTAAGAAACAAACCGAAGGAGCGAATAACAGCAGCCTTGCTGGGACCTGAGTTTGAGGTGGAACTCGTGTGAGTGCGGCAGCTGCGTAGCTGCAGAGAGGCAGGCATTTATTTTGGCTTCTCCTGAAACAAATTAAGAGCGTTGACACACAGCGTGACTTAGCGCCTCCCTCCTGTCACATCAATGGTTTATTTAGCAGTGGAGAAAAAGCCCTGAATTAGTTTAAAACCCGGATGAAGAAGCAGCTCTGCGCTGAAAGAGTGTGTCCTCAGATATTCAGCAAGAGCATGTTAGTGGAGGTGGAGGTGGAGGTGGAGGGGGTTTCTCTCTCTGCTGCTGCTGCTGCTGCACCACAGACATATATCAAGCAGCAGCGAGTGGGAGAGCAACATGTCATGTCAGCTGGTTCATTTCTGTTCCTGTTGAGTTTCCTTGTTTTAGTTTCCCTCCTGTTGGCAGAGGCACAGAGCGAAATCCCTTAAAAGCTCTACAAACCAGACTGCCCCCTTTTTACAAGACGCACTTTATCTCCCGGCTGTTTGCTTTACTTAAGTAAAAGCAGGGCTTTGTCCAGAGCGTGGAGTGGAGCGATGTTGATTCCAGCCGGTTTGTGGCAGCCTGATCTCTTATCACTCCTTTATCTGCGGCCGAGCAGATCTGCAGGCAGCAGACCTGTAAGATTAAATTATAACCAGCTTGTAGGTTGGTAATACATCAACCGCAGTGTCCCGGTGCAGACTACGGGTTCACCCAGAGTTCATGTTATTAGTGTTACAGGCCTTTTCATGCTCTCGGATCTCATGCAGATCAAAAGGGCTTTGTGAGGTATGTCACCATCAGCCAATTAAGGCCCACAAACACAGCTGCCCTGTGTGTCAACCTCAAGACCAGGCACTTTCCTCAGCCCTGCTGCAGCTCATCCTCCCTCTTAATACAGGGTTACATAGTGTCCACCTTAAATGTTGCATAATAGGTTGTAAAAGCATGGCTTTACTGTCAAACCTCCATGTTTTACACATTCATGTAGAGGAAGTAGTGCAGTAGAGGCAAAGATGTTTGTTGAATTTCTTTTTGACGATTTTAAAAGTCAGCTACAGGAAACTTCCATTTCAGTTCCATGCAGCGAATCTTTGAAGCTGGAGTTGAAATTTTTAAGAGCCTGACGCACTGATGTAATATGTAGGTGTGATGTTAGAGGCCTGGGAAGATTTACAGCAGTGTTCCCCAACACTATTTGTGCCATGGACCGGTCAAACATCTAGAATTTTTTTCGCAGACCGGTCTTTGAGGTGTAGCTGATAAACACCACTAATGAAAATGAAACATCCAGCATAAAAGTGGTATTTTTTGGACATCTCCTGGACATTCAAACACGAGGAGATCTGGTCCTTCATCAAAACACTTTTTAGCCTCTAATAATAAATAAAACATAAATTGTGTTAAGCTGAGCACCATCTCTCTGCGGCCCGGTACCAATTGCCCCCGTGGTTGGGTTTGCAGGACAGTTGTGAGACCAGTCATGATGGATAGGTCTCTTTAGGAGGGACAAGGATGGACAGGATCAGGAATGAGGTGATTAGAGGGACAACACAGACAGGAAGGTTTGGAGAAAAAGCTAGAGAAGACAGATTGAGATGGTTTGGACATGTTCAGAGGAGGGACAGTGGATAGGAGCTACCAGGTAGGAGACAAAGAGGAGATTGATGGATGCAGTGAGGGAGGACATGGAGGTAGTTGGAGTCAGAGTAGAAGAAGGAGAGGACAGGGGGAGATGGAAATTGTTGATTCACTGTGGCAACACCAGAAAAAAGGGAGAAGCTGAAAAGAGAAGAAGATGATGTTTGAGGCCTGGGCTGCTGTACTTGTTCATGCCAAAAACTAGGGTCAGTGCAATAAAAACTGTAGTAAAACTGATAAAGTTTACAAGCAAAACTGCAGTTTAATAACTTTTCCACTGATTATCAATTTTATCTGAATTATGCTTTTAAGAACAATCAACATTCTAAACTCGATTTGCACTGGATGAAACGTAGAGCGACTTCATAATCACAGTGGTCGAGTCCTCACTTCAATAATCAGACAAAGAAAAGCTGATTAAAACCGGCTCCTCACTCAAGGACACTGCAACAGGATGCACAGCTGGTAATTCCTTGGCGAGAGACAGAATCGTTCAAAGTCACAGCTTCTTCTGGCCTCACACTGATCCTCCAAATTGCACACAAGTGCACACTGAGACTTGAATTATCCCAGACCCTGTTGTGGTTTGAGGTTGATGTCATTGTTTGCGAAATCTCTCCAACACTGAGTCTTTTTTTTTTATTTTATTAATTGTGGGTTAGGTCATGTACAATTCTGTCTGATGGGTTCAAAATGTTTTTTTTTATATTATTTATTTTATTTATTTATTTGTATTTTTATTACATTATTCCTGCATACATTGTTAATTACATTTCCAACATTTTTCTTCTTATAAATATCTTATTAGTGTGTGTGTGTATATATATGTATGTATGTATATATATGTATATATATATACACATACATATGTATATATGTACGTATGTATATATATATATATATATATACACATACATATGTATATATTTCTTTTATTATCTTTTTTATTATTCTTATTATATCTTATTGTTTTTGGAGCTACTGTAAAAAATAGGTTTCCACCTCTGGGTTGAACAATAAATCATTTATCCAAATAACTGAGTTTTAAGGATTTAAACAACAAATAAACTGAACTGTCACATGACACAAATTTAGAAACCCTGGGATCTGAATATTTGAAACCTGAAGCAAAACTATTTTTTATTTATAGCCTTAAATATAAATGTGAGCGCGATTCTTCAAACGTAATAAAAGTTATGCTGCCACCTAGTGGTCAATAACAGCCAACAAAGGCCCCTGTAAGACACTGATAAAAACACTGAAATACAATAAACTTAAACAAATTACATTCAATCACAGAGGCATCGTGGAGAACTGAAAGGTGAATAATAAGGACAGCATCTACAGAAGGCACATCTTCTCTAATTCACCCTGTTTCTCTTTTCTGCCACGGAACAGCAAACACCTCAAAGGTCTTTCCCTACACGTTGAATTGTCCCAGTCGACTGGTGAACTTGTTCCTGTCCATGTGCTTGTGCTCGGGGATGTGTTTGAAAGTGCAGTCGTCCCTGGTGCAGCCTGTGGTTCTCCAGAAAAAACACTCCTTCTTGTAGGAGCTGAGGAAACAACAACATTGGACTGAACTACTGTCGGGTGATGAACCACGTGTTCCCCAGCTCAAAGCTATGGTTGGTTCATGTCACAAAGTGTCATGTAAATATATGTGTTTTTCATTTATGATGTAAGAAGACATATATGATCTTACCTCACTCCTTTACTGGGATATTTCACAGACAGATGAGCTCCTTCAAACATAAGTCCCTGAAAAACAAAGCACCAGCAAATCAAAATTTAACAAATATGTCTATATGGTTAAAGTCAACAATTTGGACAGGACTCCCCCTGTCCTCTGTCTCCTCAACTCTGACTCCAACTACCTCCATGTCTTCCCTCACTGCATCCATCTCCTCTTTATCTCCTACCTGGTAGCTCCATCTCTAGGATCATTCTTCTACCAATGTATCCACTGTCCCTCCTCTGAACATGTCCAAACCATCTCAATCTGTCTTCTCTAGCTTTTTCTCCAAACCTTCCTGTCTGTGTTGTCCCTCTAATCCCCTCATTCCTGATCCTGTCCATCCTTGTCTCTCCTAAAGAGAATCACAGCATCTTTAACTCCTCCACCTACAGCTCTGTCTCCTGTCTTCTACCTATTCCTAGTGTCTCTAGTCCATCCATCATGACTGGTCTCTCCACTGTCCTGTAAACCTGTCCCGTCACCTTAGCTGACTCTCTTCTATCACAGATCACTCCTGACTCTTTTCTCCAGTTGTTCCATCCTGATCTAAACATCTAAACTCCTCCACCTTCTCCACCTCTGCTCCTTTCAACCTCACCATTCCACTGTTCTCCCCCTTCCACACGTCTTGCTACGACTGACCTTCATTCCTCGTCTCTCTAGTCCAAACCTCCACCTCTCTAGGTTCTCTTCTAGTTCTGTGCATATGGTTCAGATTATCTCACTATAATCAGTATCTCTGTCCTTGCAGTGTTAGAGTCGTTATATGATAATGGAGAGGACATACATCTAGACTCTGAATTGCTCGGTCACAGTCTTCTTTTCTGCCGTAGTGAACCAGGGCACACTGTAGATCCAGTAACATCTTGATTCCATAGACAACACCAAACCTAAGAAAAAAAAACACACACAATAAAGAATCAGTACTTAAACAATAATAACCTGCAATTACAATATTTCTTTCCCGATCAGTTCATGCAGCTTTATGACATGTCCATGTCACCACAGTCAGTCAAAACAGTACAAAGAAAATGATACTTTTACTTTGTCGACCTAAATACTCTTCATCCTGTCTCTGCACAGCCAAGGCAGCTGTTTTTCTTTTAATCGGAGCTTCTTGTGACACCTGAGACCGTGGACGGCATCTGTTCCTGACACAGAGCTGAGAGACATCTTCGAATAAAGACCCTCCAGTGGGAGTTGAAAAAAAACAAAACAAGATGCTTCACCTGCTGAAGAGTTCGTGCAGAGCTCCGTAGGTGACAGTGGGAGACAAGCATCCGACCCAGACGGAGATGAGTTCACTTTGGACAGAAAGAGAGACAGATAAAACAGTCAACTTAATTAAATTAAATTTCTTTATGACGAGGCAAACCACTTGACACAACATCACTCACCAAACTAAGACAGAGTGTATTACACCAAATTCAACTTGTGTTCTTTTTGTATGGTTTAGATCAGGGGTGTCAAACTCGAGGCCCATGGGCCATTTGCGGTCTGTGGACTGATATTTTGCGGCCCCCACTTTGATGTGAAAGTTGAATTTATAATAATATTTTATAGATTTGTTCTCCACATTTTATGGTAAATCCTATAGTTCTCCAAACCCTGATCCACAGTCTCCTTCTGGTTCAGTGTGGTATTACACAGAATCTATGGGAAACTGATTTTTTATTAAATTTTTTCTTTTGTATTGAACACTGAAAGTTGACGCGGCCCTTTGGTGAAATGATAGTGTGGGTGGTGGCCCTCAACTTATTTGAGTTTGAAGTAAAAAGTGCTCTGTTCTGCCTTCTAGTGGGTTAACCCTGTTACACTGCATTACATGACAATCAGCAAAACTGTCATAGGATGTGGTGTGGCTTAGTGGTTAGGGAAGAGGACTTGGGTCTGGTGGGTTTCAGGTTTGAGTCCACCAGCTGCCAAGTTTTCACACTGGTCTGGGCACTCCAGGCTGTCCACTGTTCACTCTGGTGAACGGTTAAATACTGAGGACACATTTTGTGGGGTGTAGTGGAGTGGATCACAATGTCACAATGACAAGGAGTTTGCTTTCCTTTTCTATGTCAGTCTGCACATCATTAGCCTCATAGCATAATTACCCAAGTCATTTTTTGGCCACTGTTATCATTTCAGTAAAAAATGTGTTTTTGAAAAATTGTGTTTTTTCTTGTTTTCCAAAAACATTGAAATATGACTTTGGCAATTATGCTATGAGGCTAACGACATACAGAGTATCACAGTATCACAGGCACAGGTTGATGTTTAGATAGATTCCCTGGATACTTACTCTTTCCGCAAATTGCAATTGTTACGCCGTGGTGACTTCAATTTATTTTCTGGTGGAGGTTCAGAATTTTTGACCTGCTGAGTTCTCGGACGATGTGATCGGAGTAAAATCCAGTCTCCGTCTTCGTCGTCTACTTCATGAGCTGCTGCCTGGTCAGTGGTGTCTCTGCTGTTTTCTGTCTCTAAAAAAAAAAAGCATTAACATAAAAATTGTGAAAGACTGTCATCATCATCATCTTCTTACAGTTTCATCTAAATGAAAAACATTTCTTCATTCACCCTCAGCAGTCTGGTCAGGACCACTTGTAAAGAGAGCTTCCACCGCTTCTTCTAACGTGGGGTGAATGTTCAGAGTGGCGTTGCTCTGTGACCAGGAGAAACCCATTTCCTGTAAATGAGAGACCAAGTCAAACTCGTTTAGCTTTTGGGTTGGTTGTGCAGCTAGTAATGTGAAAGTAAAACAACTGGACTAGTTAGTTTAGGTGGAATTACCCAAAGGATATTATAAATGATTCTAACCATTCCTTATTACAGAAATGAGTTATAGTATAAATATAATAAACGGTAACATTAACATAATAATGAGGGTTTTTTTTCATGGTAACCTCATCAACGTATCTGTCAACAGTGTGTTCTCTACATTAGTGGTTCTCAACTGGTGGGTCCCGACCCAAAAGTGGGTTGCAGGCCCGTTCTGAACGGGTCCCGAACAGCTGGTTCAAAATCAAAATAATGTGAATCAGCTGTTGAGCATGTGTTTTATTTTAGAAAAATCTCTTATTTTGAAAGGCATTCTATACTGAATAATAATGTGTATATTAAAAAAAGTGATTTTTCCAATTTTTTTTTTTTTTTTTTAGAAAATGTATCTGCTTGGTTTGAATTCTATGAGAGTGGGTCGCAACTTAATGACCACAGGAAAATGTGGGTCCCAGAGTGAGACCAGTTGAGAACCACTGGTCTGCATTGAAGCAGATATTTGAAAAGTAAATCTTCTCCACCACCTACCATGAGGTGGAGTCTTTGTGCTCTTTTTAACTCTTGTGCAGCTTCAACGCTGGAGTGTTCCAGATTCAGCACTTCCTTGTAAACCAATGTGGCATCATGATATTTCTGCAGGAAATATGAGAAATTAGTAAAAACATGCTGCAACATTTAGGACTGAAACAAGTTGAAAAGAATGATCCTAGAGATGGAGCTACCAGGTAGGAGACAAAGAGGAGATTGATGGATGCAGTGAGGGAGGACATGGAGGTAGTTGGAGTCAGAGTAGAAGATGGAGATGTTTGGAAGAAGAATATCATGTTAATGAACCAGCCGTGTGCTTTTCACCTTGAGTCCACACAGAGCTTTCCCCTTCCTGAACAGTCCCTTCACCCACTTTGGTTCCATGGACAGAGCCAGTTCTGCGTCCCTCAGAGCGTTCTCATACTGCTGCAGTCTCTCGTAACAGAGGGAGCGATTTCCAAACAACCTGAACCACAAACCTCGTCAACACAAACAGCTACTGGGATGTTGCAATGGAAAAGGATGAAATGAAATCAGGTTTATGTTCTGACCTTATTTCTTTAGGGTTGAATTTAATGGCCTCAGTGAAACACTCCACGGCCGCCTGATACTGACCACAGGCTGCCAAACGATTCCCTGCAGCTGAAGGAAGGAAGACAGACATTTAGATCTGTTGGTTTTAGATGAACGCTTTCTTATCAAACAGATAAAAAAAGAAACTCCAACAAACCAGCGAGTTCTCTGCTCCTCTCTGTGATTTCATCAGAATCAATTTTCTTCTTGTTGAAAGGGAAAAAAAGTCCTTCAGTTGTTTTTGTTGAATTTTTTTGAGATATCTAATATCTCAGAGAATGTTTGAACCTTGAAAAGATGTGACGTACCTCTTCTTTTATGGCGTCAGGTTCTTTGGGAACTTCAGATTTTATAACATCTTTTGTCTTCTCTCCATTATGCAGCGGAGATTCCATTAATATATTTTTTTTCTTTTTATTCAATTTGGTAATCTTTTGGTTACACGTCTCCTTAGATAATAATTCAGATGAACAGGCATACAAATTTCCAAAATCCAATTCCTGTGAATGAAATAGTGCGCAGATAGTTTAGTTAAACATTCTCATTTAATGAAGCCATCAGTTAAAGTCTTGAGTGATTAATAAAGTTATATCTCATCCAAATCCAAAAGAAAAATATTAATTTTCCACCAACCTCTTCTTTCTTATCTTCTTCTTCAATTGTTTCCAAATCATTTTCTTCTTTATTGTTATTCCCACTGCTGTCTTCATCACATCCAGCAGCTTCAGATAAATTATCCACTTTATTTTCATCACTTGTATCATTATTGGATTGAATAATCAGATTTTCTTTTACATTTTCAGAAGAGTCGTGTTTGTCTCGTTCCTGACTCTAAAATAAAAAGTATATTAAAAACAATGTTAGTTTCACGCCATTAAAATAAATTGTATTGTTAGTAATTAGTTAATAGTCAGACAATACTTACATGTCGATTGTCTTTAGCTAAATTCTCCTTTTCTATTCGCTTTTTTTCTTTTTTACGCTGTGAAAAAAAAAACGATTTGTGATATTGTGATGCGTGTCATTTTAAGCATTTCTTTTTAGACACCGTTCAATTCACACTCACCATTTTTTTCCGTTTGTTTCTTTCTGTCCTCTCACTACGTTTCTTTTCTTCTGCTTTTAGTGCTGCATGTTGATCGGCCTCCTGAAAGAAGTTAAGGAGTTCTATTCACAACAGCCTTTTTAAATCCTTTGTGGTGATGTCATTTTTAATCGATGCAAAATTTTGTTTATAAAATGCATGTTGAATATGCCCACCAGCTTTACGGCCCCCAGAGCATAACATAAGGTCGATTGTGAATATGTTCAATGTTTAACATATGCTATTGACAACATCTCCCATGATGCACCTCCTGGCATCCTAGCAAATGGAAATTTTAACATTGACCTAGATGACTTAATTTGGTAGACAGGCCGAGAGTGCCCTCTAGCGGCTTTTATTGTAAAATAAAACATGTGAATGTGTTGTTCTGTGGTAAAGAAATAGCAAATACTACACAAGACTAAAATGCCCTCTAGTGGCTAATAGTGTGAAAACCAACATATGAAATGATATGTTTGGATGTTTAAGTTGCAGGTGAGTTTAAGTCACAAAGGTTTAAGGACAGAGGAAGAGTGCGACTTGTAGTCTGGACATATGGTACGTTAAGGGAGGTTCTTCTTCTCCTTTTAGCTTGTCCCTTATTTCAGGGGTTGCCACAGCTAGTCAAAAATTTCCATCTCCCCCTGTCCTCTGTATCTTCTACTCTAAGTCCAACTACCTCCATCGCGTCCCTCACTGCATCCATCAATCTCCTCTCTGTCTCCCACCTGGTAGCTCCATCTCTAGGTTAATTCTTCTACCAATGTATCCACTGTCCCTCCTCTGAACATGTCCAAACCATCTCAATCTGTCTTCTCTAGCTTTTTCTCCAGACTTCCTATCTCTGTTGTCCCTCTAATCACTTCATTCCTGATCCTGTCCATCCTTGTCTCTCCTAAAGAGAATCTCAGCATCTTTAACTCCTCCACCTCCAGCTCTGTCTCCTGTCTTCTGTCTATTCCTAGTGTCTCTAATCTGTCCATCATGGCTGGTCTCACAACTGTCCTGTAAACCTTTCCCTCCACCTTAGCTGACTCTCTTCTATCAACACTTGATTGGAAAAAGAATATAATTTATATATATATATATATATATATAATTTATATATATATATATGTATATATATATATATACACACATATATATGTATATATATATACTGTGTATATTAAGTCTGTTCTGTATCTCACTACATGGAAGGACATGGAGGTGGTTGGGGTTAGAGTTGAGGATACAGAAGACAGGGTGAGATGAAAATTGTTGACTCACTGTGGCAACCCCTTGGAAAAGGGATAAGCTGAAAGGAGAAGAAGAAGATTGATCAATGCGAGCGAAGCCTTGAAGAAGCCAATCAGAGTCACTTTAGAATCTACTGCTTATCAAGGGAAGAACGTGTCACTTATTCAGTCTGATGAAACCATTTCAGACTCTACATTTGTCTGTCACATTTATTCTGATTATCAAACTCAGCAGAGAAAACGCCTCTAATAGGCAATAAAACCACTCCTTTCTTATAACAGGAGAGATTAGACCTTTCAGCACAAACAAATTACATGTTCAATGTTCATGTCTATAATTACATACTGTCACCACAGCACGTGTTTACCTCATCAGTGAGTTGTCTTATCCGTGGATGTGGCTGTAAAATGCTGGAAGCAGCCGGGCGTGGGTGAAAAGGATCAGAGTCATCATCCTCATAGTCTTCTTCATCGTCTGAAAACATAAAGTCACCGTCCAGGTCGTATGATCCAAAATCTGTGTTGCACGGAGACACGTAGGTTTTGTAAATTCATTATTTCATGGTGTGATGTGTTGTTGTTAAACAGTTTAACATCAACTGTATGTGATTTCTAACATTTAGGTGTTCGTGACCTACACAACAAACACACACACACCGACATCAACTGTACAACTGCAGTTACATTACATGGATTTCACAGGAGCTTTGTGTTAATAGCAGGCACGGTCAAACTAAGGCCCAGGGGCCAGATGCTGCACATTAAGCATTTAAATGCAGCCCTCTGAGCTTGTGCAAAAAAAATTATTTATTTTATTTATTTTAATTAAATTTTATGATTTCAATTTAATTTAATTTATTTTAATTAAAAATAATGTATTTATATAATCATTACTATATAATAAGAATAATAAACAATTCAATTCAATTCCACTTTTCTCTGCAATAATGGGTTTCCTCAGTAGATGATGACATAAAGGGTAGTAGAAATGTAGGATTATAAACTTTTTTTTTAAACAAAGAAATATATTTTGCTTTTAGAACACATTTCTATCTGTGGTCCCTGAGACAGACGACAATCAAACACACTGATAAAAGAGAACAATTGATAAGAAATACAGACAGTGCGAAATACATTTCAAGCAGTGACAACTTATCCACAGTTAAGTAGATAAAATCCATCCTTCACCCTGTTCTCTTTTTGATTATTTACTTCCATGTCAAGTGAAAAGAAACTTACCAAAGAGGCGTGAAGTCAAACCATTCATCCAGTTCTGTGCAGTGTACTGAAAACCCATAGGGGTCGATGCTGCTCTCATAAAATCTACCAGCATTTCCTGAAAAATAAAACAGAAGCAGTGACATCACAGGAAAAAACAGGGTGTCGTCATTACATTCTATTCATTCCTAATGTACTTATTAGTTTAAACCAGGAGTCAGTGTTTCACTGTTCAATACAAAAAACAAAATTTAATAAAAAATCAGTTTCCCATAGATTCTGTGTAATACAACACTGAACCAGAAGGAGACTGTGGCTCAGGGTTTTGAGAAATATAGGATTTACCATAAAATGTGGAAAACAAACCTATAAAATATTATCATAAATTCAACTTTCACATCAAGGTGGGACTGCAAAGTATCATTCTACTATGTCCCACGGGCTGCGAGTTTGAGAACCCTGATTTAAATGAAAAGTGACTTTAAATGAAAACACTTTTCTATTGTTACCTATACATTCTTACAGTTAATCTCTTGGTAAATTTAGATCCAAAAAGGCACAATTTCCAGACTTATTGACACCAATGTCAATAACTAATTTAGAACAAAACTCTTCTTATACACAAGCAATTCATGATGTAGAGTTGTCATGGTCCAAATCGTAGCTTTCAATTCTTAACCTGAAGGACCAGTTGGTGACTAGATTTAATTACAGTAAATCACAAAGCATCACAAGGTGAAGGCAGCTGACGCAGTATTATTGTTATTATTATACTTACAGGAGTGTGGAGGAGTTTAGGGTCTTCTTTAACTCTGGGTGTAGTAAGACCAACTGACAGAAACAGAAAATGTCACCGTGTTATCCTCCACATATGAACCTGTCAAGTCATTCAGCTACATGAACAATAACTGACTGTTTGGATCATGACTTTCCTCACTGAGCTAGCAGTCTCACTTACCGGAATAGAATCCAGTAAATGAAACCTAAAAACAAAGATGTCATTCGTCGCAATTAACTTATTGCTTTAGCCTTACCTGGAAGGACTTCCCTCTTTTTTGGCATTTTGTTTATTTCAATCTTAGCTTTTTCTTGAGATATAAATCCTGTTGTTTATAGTACGGGAATGACTTCTTCTTCTTTCCGTGGTTGATTCAGGTCTGCTTCTTTTGCCCTACATTTTGTCTAACAGGCTAACAAAACACCCCGAAGGTAAACCAATGAGCAGACAACCTGAGCACTGCGGGATTTAATTGGATGTTATTTCTGTCAATTATACATAAGCATACAGAGCTCTTTAATATGGAATTTATTTTTTTAAATGTATGTCTGACCCTTGCAATTGCATATAGGATTTTAAGAAAATAATCACTGGCCTTTTTTTTTAGACTGGGTATATAATTTTTGTGGTATTGTGAATTCGAGTAAAATTGTTTTACATTTCCGGGTATATTATAGCAAAACTCTACACGTAGATTTAAATAGGTTGGTTTAAACTTTACGGCGGCAACTAAGAACCTAAACTATTCTATGTTAACTTTTGTTGGAGAGAGATTGCAAACTCTTGTTTACGATCTTTGAGTAATACAACGTGATTGGAAAGTTTCATTTTACTTTTGCTACCCACTGCCTCATCTGTTCCATTGACGATCTTAGTCGTTCCTGAATTCAAATCTCGTCTTCTCGCGCGAGCAAGCGAGACTTGGAGATGCTGCTTGGATACGAGTTGGAGGAAGCGCGCCCGTAGTGGCGGACTGTGGCTAACAACATCAACATGGAGACTCCACAGGTGATTTCCTACATTTTCACTCAGGAATTGTTTTAACGTGTACTATACAGTTTATTGATAATACGTCATAACTAAGTGAACTCGGTGGTTGTTCGTGGTTGGCGGTTTGAGGGGTTAGCTAACTGCTAACTTCGTTTTCAGACTGTTTGGAATAAATGTATTTGCTTAAAACAGCGTGTTTGGTAAATTATCATCAATAAAGAAAGTTTATTTGTATAAAAGTGTTTACTACGTTGCTAAAATGCCCCCTAAATGTGTCTGGTGATTCCTTGAGTAGAGGGTCTGACAGACGTCAATTCGCCATATGTGCCTTCATGGTGTTTGCTAAATATAACACACGTTAAACTACATATGTTAAACAAGTTCAACCAAAATATATGTCAAACGACTTCTTTTAGTCATCATTTGTTTCGTGTGAATCATCCTAGCCCTAAACCCAAGGTCTTTTGTTTAATAGACAGGTGTCAAACTCAGGCCTGTGGGCCAAATCTGGCTCGCAGTGTAATTGTATTTGGCCCGCAAAATAAAATCAAATGTGTTTTAAATTTGGCCCACAGCACGTAGACCTTTTATATTGTCAGAATTTGTTATATTAATAATGCCTGCTTTTTGTTATAGCACATACATTGTGTTCTATAAAGAAACAAAGAAGTTCTATAAATCTTCTTCTTTTCCTTTCGGCTTATCCCATTTTTCAGGGGTTGCCACAGCGAGTCAATAATCTCCATCCCACCCTGTCCTGCGCATCCTCAACTCCAACTCCAACCACCTCTATGTCCTCCCTCACTGCATCCATAAATCTCCTCTTTGGCCTTCCTCTTCGTCTCTTACCTT
>JAFBJS010008157.1:0-30836 GCA_016785265.1 Paraplagusia blochii
CCAGTATCTGCTATGCCTATACTGCTGGAAATGTACATGTTTCTTTGTTACAATCAAGAAAATATGTTACGTCCAGCTATAGATAGATAGATAGATGGTTGGGTAGATAGATAGTAGATAGATCTATCTATCTATCTATAAATAGATAGATAGACAGACAGACAGACAGACAGACAGACAAACAGACAGACAGACAGATAGACAGATAGACAGACAGACAGACAGATAGATAGATAGATAGATAGATAGATAGATAAATAGATAGATAGATAGATAGATAAGTTTAATGGTTAAGGCAAATATTGAAGCAAGCATTAAAATATTCTAAGAGGGAAAAACAAAAATGGTGTGTGGACTGGGGACTGGAGGGCTCCAGGTTCAAATCCACCAAATGTGGACCTACCACTGAGGTCCACTGTGCATGGCACTGTCCCCACTCACTGTTCCCTGGGCAGCAGTGAGTTTAATTTCCTATCCTTTCCTTTACTGCCCATAGCTCTGTCATCAACAGGCAGCAGAGCTCCTTCCTCCATCGGTGCTGTGTAAAAATCACTTCTCCTCTCTTTCAGCAGAAAAAAAAGGTCAGTATCTGTTTGAGAGTGTGTAGGTCAATTAATCAAAGGGGCTTCAAAAGGCTGGGGTTTGTACGGTTCTATGTTCTCTGTATTTATACACAGGATATCATTAACATGCAGAAGGCACATGATGAGCTCTCTAAGTCCCTGGAGAAGAGAAGGAGGAAGAGGTGGATAAGAACGAGGAGGTGAAGAAGAGAGCGTTTTTTTTTATGGAAACCATAACATCTGTCTCATTCTGTAAGGGCAGATCTTTTTTTTTTTTTGGCTGTTTTCTATCCTTGGTATCTAGATGAAGAGGCGGGGAGTAAAACAGAGAGTGCAAATTTAAGGTTTAAACTGCTGAGGTAGTGCCTTTTTTTCCATGAGAATTACAGTATAAAGAGCATAAATTAAACAAGATAGCATTAAAAGCACAAGAGTTTTTGTTGAGCTTATGGGGATAGTGAAGGGTACCAGAGACTTAGGTGTCTCCCAGGCTGGATTTTCAGTGGGGGGATGAGAAGCCATTAATCCAAAACTCCTTAATCCTTCCACTACTGTCTGCTCACTGCTTATCAATGAACCTCAAGCAAAAAGGGAAACGAGCCAAAGTGTTTCTGAAGACGAGTGGCACATGTGTACATGCCATTCACGTCTGCCTTTCCTCCATTTTCAAGCACAGCTCCAGTTTTTCTTCATAGCAGATTTGCATATCATTTAGACATTTTCCCTCTCTGGTCAGGGAGCCGTCTGCCAGCATCTGATTGCTCACAGCTGCACAGAGGCAGAGGCCAAAGCTGGGAAATACAAAGTACAGAGGCAGCAGCAGTGGAGAGACACAAGTCAGAGGTGATGAGTGATGAACAAACTCCACTGCTAGCAAATGTGCAAACCTCTGGAACTGAGCCAGCGTGGGAAGAAATAATATTTTATCATCTTCTTTGGAAAGACTTTGGTCTTAAGAAAAGTATCAGAAATGGGTCTGGAATTGGAATTCTTTTATTTATCTTTGCAGAAGGGCTTTGGACTGGTTCAAGGATCACCAGAAAAATAAAATTTTGTTCCATAACACAAATGTATATTGTATATTTTAAGTATTTCATGTTTCTGTTTATCATTGCTACCAGTTCGAAGACCAGTTCATCAAAGGATAAGATAATTGGAGGAAACAAAAAAAAGAAATTTGCTAATTAATGCTACATTGGGGGCTCAGCTTTGGTGGCCTGGTGGTTAAGGTAGCAAACTTGGGTCCACAAAGCTTCAGGCTCAGGTCCACCAGCTGCCAGGTTGTCACCGAGGTGACCTACATAACTACCCTACCGTGTGGGCTCACCACCCACAGGGTAGCTCAAATTATAGAACAGTGTGATTTGGGAGGCAGTTGTGGAAACTGCTGGTCCTGCAACCCAGACATATAAATACTAAATATTAAAAGTTCTATTTAATATTTGCAATAAATGTTGAATGTAGTTTAAAGAACGAAAAACAAAATAAAATATAATAATAAAATAATGATATTGACAATATAATATTTTTTTATAGTGTTTGCCAAGTGGTTAAGAAGCAGACATGGGACAGCAAGGCTGCAGGTTCAAATCCGCCTTGTTCCCACAATGATAATAAAGGGCTGTTCTTTTTTGTCATTATTGTTTTATAAAATGTTTATTTGTTCCAGAGCTGTATAATATATATATGCAATACGTGCATACCATAAGTCAGTAATACTTAGTTAGTTGACTTTGTAATTGTTCTATACTGGATGTGAAAATACACCATCCAAAAATGTATTTTAAAGAATTATCTTGATGGATAATTAAATGGCATCATGACTTCACTCTCTTTTTTTTCTGGGAATATCTGTTCTCTAATCGAAACCATTCTGGTCTGAGTGAAGAGAGACCAGACAGGAAGTGGAGCACAAAGAAGCAGAGGAACTGCAGCAATATAAGAACAAGCTACAGATTTTTTTTTCTACTTTGGCGAATAAGCTAATGCGAGGAGTGAAATCACGGTTTGGCGCTGATGTTGTCACTGCAGTAGCTGTAAATCACAATGACATTCTACTCGCTAATGAATCTGTTATGTGTGAGGGTTCAGCCAACAGGCTGCATCCCACCATCCACCACACACGGACGTCTGCTCCAGTCAGAGGGACTTCCTTGTATTAATCACCATCACATCTGTCATTCAGTGATATGCAGAACATAAATCTATATACAGTACAGTAAAATCCATCTAAATGTGTGATGAGATACAATGGTGGACTTTCTGGTTAAAAATAATTTGTCTTTCACTGGTGTTGGTGCTGGAGACTGCACGGCTGGGCTCTGTGCCCATTAAGAGGTTTTTATTGGACAAACACAAATGTTTTTTTTCTTCCCTTGAGCCTTTGAGGTGTTTTGCTGGCTCACCACAAACTCAAATACAGGAAAGTGAAATAAGAGGTTCAGTGGTGGGATGAGTCACAGGAGTATGATGTGTTAAGATATGCTGTGGCCTGTGCTCACTGTCATTATTTTAAATGTTTATTTATTTCATATACATTAAACATATTTTGTAATTTTACCCTCTATTAACAAAAATTACAGGAAAATAGTTACTGGACAGATGATATGAGATTAAAAGGCGCAACAGACATGACTGTTAAAATCTGACCCAGATAACGAATACCTGGCCTGTGTACCACAATGCTGAACACTAGTTTGCTGTTGGCTGTACACCTCAACCACTTGAGCTGTAAAAAAAAAAAAACATTTTGGTTCATTAACACAAAGATTTGTTAAACTCTAGCTGCATAGTGGAGCAACCCTTCAACCCTGCATTGAAAAAAAATCAAAAAACCAGAGGCACCTGAAGCAAGGAGATTAGAATTTCTACAATTTATCCTCAGAATTTTCATGATTACATCCACTGTGAAATGCAGAGGGAAAAAAAGTAGTGAAAGACGCCATGCGACTTTCACAGTCCCATTCATCTTATCACATGTTTACAGGGTTCAGACACAGACGGCTTCCTTCCTGCAGTGGTAGCTGCAGCGACAAACATGTCGTCCATATGTGCATTTCTATTTTCAGAAAGAATTTGCATTAACAGAGGAAATGTGAATCTGCATTAAACGCAAATCATTACTGTGCCGGTATACACAGTATTCAAAGTAAATTCATTTCAGATATCCCTTTAAAATCAGTGGGTCTCAACTGGCCACTAATAAAAAAATTTACTTTTCCTATCTATTTATTTATTAAAAAATTAAGCAAGTATATAGTTTTTTTTAACCTTTTTATTGCGGTGGTGGGTTGCAACCCACCAGTTGAAAATCACTGCCCTAAAGTACATCTACAATAACAAATGTTTTATTATTATTATTTATTTTAGCCAAAATGTAAAGGGCGACCTGTAATTTATATCTTGTTATCATTTTTGACAAGAACTGAAGTTCATATCCCTAACTCCAAAAGAGTGCAGCGGAAAAAGCACAGCTCCTGTTGTCTCTTTGACATAATCCTAATTATGCTGATGCTCTAGATTCACTACATAAAAACAAACAAATTGAAGACATGTCTGTGTTCACTACATAGAAACAAAATCGAAGACATATCTGGATAATTCAAAATTTTAAGTGTTGTTGTTCATATAACATCTTTCACAGGTGTAGATTTGAGCACCTGTCCCTGAGTGTGCAGTGACATCAGCTGTTCAGGTGAACTCAATGACTCACTGCAGCAGCAACAACACAGTGATGTCATCCATGAGTGTCAGTGAAATGAGCATCCAGGGCCACAGCTGGACTCAATTATCTGGTCAATTATTACACACAAGTACATTCACAAGTTCAAACTGCACGTGCTCTGCATGTACATGACAGACACTTATCCCGTTTTTCAGGGGTTGCCACAGCGAGTGAACAATTTCATTCTCACCCTGTCCTCCGCATCCTCAGCTCCAACCACCTCCATGTCCTCACCGTAGCATTCATCTAGCATTCTTCTCCCAATATACCCACTGTCCCTCCTCTAAACATGTCCAAACCATTTTAATCGGGCTTCTCTTTCCTTGTCACCCCCAAAGAGAATCTCAGCATCCATAATTCCTCCAGCTCTGCCTCCTGTCTTCTACCTTTTCCTAGTGTCTCTAATCCATATATTTTTCCTAGTGTCTCTAATCCATACATCATGGACACAGTGTTTTTCTTCTGTTCCAACATAACTAACTTACCAACTGACTAACTAATCTTGTTGATTTTTTAAACATTATAAAAAGCTGACCCAGCAACTACGTGTCTGTCTTCCGAAAAAATGGTTGAAACATGTGGAAGTTTGAACTTGAGTGCAGATGTGTCCTTCATAAGCTGTGGATGACTTGCAGAGTGGAATGGTCTCCATTCACTCCAGACATGTACTAACAGACTGCAGTGCTTAGAATCCTGCTAGGATTAGTTCCATGTACTCCATGAGTCAGAGACTATTGTGTTGGTAATCATTTCTGAAAGGACGGCCGCCTTTGCTCCACAGCTGCAGCGCCCAGGACTGGCAAATCTCAGTGCATTTTCTTGTACTGCCATGACAGTTCACTAAGGTCCTGCATAGGAACAATGAACCATTTACAAACACACTGAACTATTTAGAGTTCACAAATAATCTATTCTGTATATTTTAAGACCAAGTAAAAACATTATTTGATTAATGAATAAAGACAAAGGAATGCTTGGTAGGATGCATTAATTGGAGTTGTGGAGTGGGGTGTGGAAATTTGTAATTTTATTTTTTTTAATTTTTTTTTGTTTTTTTCTAGAGTACTTGCTGTAGGTCTGTAAAAGCATCTGTGTAGGGGCGCTGCAGAATATGTTAAGAGAACACAGATTTTTAAAAGATTGTTACTTTAAAAGCCAAAAGTTCACTTAGACATTTCTTTCTACTCCTAATAAAAACATGACTTCAAGCAGGTAGTGAAGTCAGATTTAAGTCCCAAGATAAAATATTTATGGGGTAAATTATGCATCTGTAAAGGACTAAGAAATCTAAACACATTATGTTTTATAACCAAGGACTAAAATTTGCTAATTTCAATTTCGTGAATGAAAGTGTATTTATAAATTATTATCTTAATTATCTTAGATACAGAGGGGTTAGTTAAAGAAAATTATTTAAAGCAGCAGCAGCTCTACCTTTTTTTCCTTTCAGCATGTCCCTTTTTCAAGGGTTGCCAGAGCAAATCAATATTTTCCGTAGCACACTGTCATCTGTCTTCTACTTTAACTCCAACTACCTCCCTCACCTCCTCTTTGCCTCCTACCTGGTAGTTCCATCTCTAGTGTTCTTCTTCCAATATAAACACAGTCCCTCCTCTGAACATGTCCAAACCATCTTAATCTAATTTCTCTATGTTTTTCGTCTAAGCCTTCCTGTCTGTGTTATATGACCTCAATGACCTCATTCATGACTCTGTCTATTCTTTATTTATAAAGAGAATCTCAGCATCTTTAACTCTGCCACCTCCTGCTCTGTCTCCTATCTTCTGCCTATTGCTAGTGTCTCTAAACCATACATCTGGGCTGGTAAACCTTTCCCTTCACCTTAGCTGACTCTCTTCTATCACAAATCACTCCTGACACTTTTCTCCAGTTGTTCCATCCTGCCTGATCTCTATTCTTTACCTCTCTTCCACAGTCTTCACTGCTCTGAGCAGTTGATCCTAAATATCTAAACTCCTCCACCTTCACCACCTCTGCTCCTTGTAACTTCACCATTCCACTGTTCTCCCTTTGATTCTTACATAAACTCTGTTTTGCTACGTCTGAGCTTCACCCAGCTTCTCGCTAGTGCAAACCTCCACCTGTCTAGGTTACCTTCTAACTGTTGCCTACTGTTACTGTAGATCACACTGTCATCTGCAAACATCATCATCCAACGAGACGCCTGTTTCTACCTTATATGTTAATCTGTCCATCACTAAAGGGGCTCAGGGCCATCCCTTGATGTACTCCCACCCCAACCGAAACATATTGTTCTGCTGCATGTCAACAGAATGTTGACCAAAGTCAACAGGAGGAGCAGTGTTTCTAACCTGGTGGACTGTGAATCCTTTCTGGAAGCTTTCATTTATCAGTTTATCAGCAGTACAAAAATAAAGCACCAGCTCATGGTTCAGTTAATTATGTCCACCCCTCAACAGTCATAAGGTTCTGCCATTTAATGTGCCCTTATAATTAATCTGAACATCTCTGACATTTGAAGAAGCCCATGACTTCTCCGCAACAGCCAATAAACTCCCAGTTTACGGCAGTCAGCTGATGAATCAATGTTGAAATTTGGAGTAGATAGAATGAAAAATGATCTGAAGGCGGGCAGCACACTCACTTGAACTGCTGATGTTCCCTGGAACTGCGGATCTTGGACGAGAAGCGCTCCGCAAGTTTCTCCAGGCTGCGGGAATATTCCAGTTCGATCTCTGCTTTGCGTCGAAAGAACTCCTGCAGATCCTGCAGCAGCTGGATACGAGACTCCGACTGCTGCTCCAGGCATTTGAACTGCTCCACCAGCTGGTTGCGGATCTCTGTTCAAAAGGAAAAAAAAAAGGCCCAAACAGATTTTAATCAGTCAGCTGCACTAACTGCTGTCACAACAACGCACCACACGCAAATCAACAAGTCAGAACTTTGATCAAAAGATCAAAACAGTCTCAGTGTTTCAGAACACAGGGGTTTATGGGGACATGTAGAGCAGCTGGTGAGTGAACTTGACTTTTTTTTCATAGGTCCTTCAAACGATTAAATTTACAACCTTAATCTCCATTAATCATAATCATTTTCATCAGATCGTTATTATTAAGGATTAACATTAAAAACTATGACACACTGCAGGAACAGAAGGACAAACATCAGCAGTATGTATCCCCCTCCTGTTTGCACTTGTTATGAGTCCAAATAATGGGATTTAAGCCTAAGAAACACCAAGAAAAAGGAAGGATAGGATACTCTTTGTCATTGTGATACACACCATTGCACACAACAAAATGCAACTTCAGCATTAAACCCATCATCAAAGTGAACAGTGGGCAGCTTTGAGCACCTGCTCATTACACCTCAATGGTAACCAGGCAGTTGGTGGATTCGACCCTAGAACTCTGCAATCCCCAGTCTGGGTCCTTAACCAGTATGCCGCCACCATATGCTTTTATATACATATCTTCATTGTACATCATGAGTGTAGCTACTGAAAGGCTAATGCCATTCTTACAAAAGTCATCTATAGAAGATGATTTTTTTTCAGCCATTGATTACCAGTGTTGGGACTAACGCGTATTTCTCGGTAACTAATAACATAACGCGTTACTTTTCCCATTCAATAATGCAGTTGTAGTTACTTTCATGTGAAACGACACGTTATTAGCTACTGTCTGTGGTCCAAAACATATGGTTTCTCTCCGCTCAGAAGGGAGGACTACGTGGCTGATAAGTCTGTCTGCTGCTTGTCATTGTGTGTGGTAACTCATGGGTGGCCGTGCACTAAGTAAATCATTGCGTTGAAAAGGAGCGATGATTGGTTGATATATTTTAACATTTTATGCTAAGCCAATCAGAAAGGGACCTGAGCGGGTCTTCATGCCTTATAGGGAAATAAACAGTCTTACACACGACGTGGTACAGCAGCACACACCCACAAGCAAGACAACGGCAAGTGGCAAGTTGAGGTTACAATAAAGATGCCTGTCAAAATGTCTAAACATCTATTTTGTTTTTATTGTACTGTACTTTTATAATCCCACACATTACGAGTTATTTAGAAGGGACCTAGCTTTCATTTTGATCTATTATTTCAGTCTGAATGTTTGAATTCTGTAAAAATAAAAAGTAAAATAATAAACAGAAACAGTGGACCACCAATGCAGTGGAATTGATTTAATGAGAAGCAAATCCACTGCCTTTTCTTACAAGCAGTATCAGGAACAGCTTTCTCCTTCAGAGGAACCTGACACTACCCAGCAAACTATACAGCTCTCATGCCAGGAGGAACCCAAAGGAGAAACCTGACTCCTCTTTGTAGTGCTGTCATCAGCAGCAGCAAAGATGCCTGGGCCCAGAAGGACGAAAAGAGCCGATCCTGCAGAACCAAATCACAACTTGATCGATTATGTTACAGTAAACAGGATCAGTGGTGTCATTTGTCAAAGAGAAGAAAACTTCCTGAACTCATGAGTCTGGCTAATTAAAAACAGAACTGTTACTGATGAACAGATAAACGGCCCAGTCTCCCACTGATGGTTTGTACTGCAGTGAACATAATTATGTGTACAATTAAATTTAAACCAGCCAACTTAGTGATTTAATGTTGTATTTTTCTGTCATCTTCAAGAACTCATTTTGAAGCCATTTTTTGATCATGGAATAAAGACTGATTGCTCAGTGAGAAAGTAAATGTCCTTTATAGTTTTACATACATAAATATTTATATACATTTTATATATATATATATATATATATATATATATATAGAAAGTGACTTAACATAAAACCTACAGTATGTGTACATTTAAATTAACATGTGGATTAGTGCAGTAAAGATGTGCAGGATGAAAAACTTTTCTTCCCCTGTGATGTCAATGACTGTCTCAGGTTGGTCTCTGCCAGCCTCACTCTGTGGTCAACCATTGTCCCTGTCCTCCTCTTAACCTTCCTTCGCCTCAAAGTACCGTGGGCTTGATGCCCAGGGATTAGTAGTTGCTCCAAACCAACAGCTCAGTGTTGCATGCTCACTTTACTGCATCACTCCTGTCAGATCTGTATGGCTTTTGCACACAAGTCACAAATGTCTTTGTATTATTTGTTTGCCAACAGCAAACCTGCCAAACCTGTAAAAAACAACAAAAAACTTTACAAGATAAGAGCCTTTTTCGAAAACACCAACTGTGAGATTGAAAAATAGGTCACACAAACAGCAAAGCGTTATGAGCCCTTCTCAGCAGAAACCATGAGTGAAGATTTATACCCCAAGTATTCCCAGCTCTTCTATTTACTGTGGTTTATTCGATGTTAAGAGATCCCGCTATGATCCATTTGGGGCATTGGGTGCCGTAAAGGAACTGGAAAACGGTCTGAGTGATAGCTTTTTGTTGTGCACACCATCAATAAAATAATCTATACAAATTATTTCTTTGAAAAATTTTAAATTAACAGCGTGACGTGTCAGGAGCCAGTTGATAAATGTTTGAACAGAGATCGGTCATTTGTTTTGTTACCTTCCTAAGTTTACCCTCTGTAGAATTGTGAAATAAATATTATTTAGACCATATTTCATCTCATAACAGTTGGTTAGACAGCCCTTTGAAAATGACTGACCCAGTTTTGGCTCCACTGCTCTGGGTTTTTACGATTTTTAAAAATGTGCCTGCGTTGCAGAGCATAAACATGTGAGAGTCTTTCATGAAATCGTTAACATCACTGATTTATTGGAAGAATGCGGTCGTTATGGCAGGTTAACAGTTTCACCAATGCGTTGTACTGAGACTCTAAAGCAGAGCAGGCACTAGACTTAATCAGAACTGATTAGAGATTGTAGACTCTTCATTTAGGGAGAAACTAGGAGACACACACAGCCATAGCACTCATACAGGACTCAGAGATGGCCAACTTCATGATCATGTGGGGATTTGCCTGGCAATATTTACAAAGACACAACTGCTCTAATTACAAGAGGTCAAGATAAACCTTTAATGTTGGTGCATGACAAAGCCCATTGCTTTCAAATGAACCAAATAACTGTGCAGGGTTTTTATTTAGTAAAACTGAAGAACAATCCCTTGTCATGGGACAGATATACAGCCCCATGGCAAATATACAGTAAAACAATCAAGTGACAGTAACAGTGGACAAAAATAAGGCAGAAATTATGTGGGTCAGTGCATTGAGTGCCCTTTAGCAGCTTTTATTGTGGAAAAAACGATGTGAAATTTATTATCTTTATCTGCTTATCCTTTACTGGGTTACAATGGGTGGCCAGCGACACCCAAATCAAACTGCACACGTGTGATCCTTCCTGTGGAAGTTTTGTGTGTCTTAGTGTTCACCCTAGCAGCTGATGGATTCATACCTGAAGCCTTCATGACCAAAGTCTGCTTCCGTTACTGCTAGCAGTGTACCAAACCATATGTATTCTGAAATAATACATTTTGCCTAAAAAATGTATTAATCGGTTTCAGTTTTTCACATTTTGTAGATTAGAATCCATCACTTTTTTAGCATTTCTGTAAGGTTGTGCATTTTCTTACTCTTCTTCTCTACTTTTTTAGTACAAAAAACATTCCCCATACATATGTCATATTGTAAAAAAAAAGGAGTAGCTGCACTACTGCATATATTACTAAGTAAACTCCTCATACTGAAGTCAGGCCAGGACACCAGCTGATGCACTGGTGCAGCACTTTACTGCAAGATTGCTGTTTAAGAGGAACACGTGACGTCTTGACGCAACGAGTACAGGGGTGCAGTAAATGAGAGGGATGTTCTGCAGACCACTGGGAGGGCAGCAGGAGATTCCAAGCTGCAGGGCCGCACACTGCCAGAGGAGGCGGGGAGAAAAAGGGGGGGCGGTATTGAGCAGAAGGGGAAATGGAGATGTATCATCTCTCTGCAGGACAATAAAATTAAAATATGACCTCCACATATAATGGCGTCTAATGAAGAGTGTGGCTTATCTGTTTATAATTACATGCTTATTAATACATTAAAGTGACACATTAAGCAGCAGAGGCTCATGCTTTGTGCTTTGGGATGTCAGTGTGCTAAAAAAGATCTGTGTGCCACAATATGTGGACACACTGGGAGATGAATGCAGTGTTCTCACCACCAAGTATTACAAACAAATACATACAACAGAGGATAGATTGTGATTCATTCAAAGCTATTTTTAATGCAAGCTTTTTTTATTAATATTTTATTTTCTACAGTGATCACAAATATAGATCCCGCTGTTGTGAAATTAGTAAAGTGATGTTAGTATTCAACAGCATTTTGTGTTTACTGAATAGAATGTTCTGTTCTTATAAAGGTTATAACCAATTGTTGGTGTTATTTTAAAATATGTAGCATCCTGACAACTTCTGTAAAAAGGCAAATCTAAATCAGATACTTCAGTTTTTAGGGATATATCTCCAATAACTTAATCCTCATAGTCTCAGGAGGAGCTGTAGCCAAGCAGACAGACGAGGGTGGGGAACTTCAGTGAGATGTATCTGTTTATCATAATTTTACCTCTCTAGCAACCATTCACAAACACATTCAAAGCTATTTTCAGTTACGTGAACAATTAACCCAATTTTGTGGTGAAGAGTGGAAAAAGAGTGAAAAAAAAAAAAAACATGGCACACTTCGAACAAATCTGAAATCAAATCAGCTTATCAGGCAAGAACACCAACCCACACATCCACTTTGGCCCTAGACCTCCTAGACCTCTGATGATGAACTTGAATTTTCACAAAAAATCCACACCCTCTTATTGTCATCATAGGTTGTTCCGTGTCTGTCTGTCTCTATCTAGACTTGTTTCTCATTATTCCAGACTGCAAGTGTACTAAGAGATAAGAACCAGAAGCAGCAGCCAATCAATGGCTGAGCATAGGTGAACTGATAGAATAAGCTAAAGCAGGATAACAGCTGTCAGTCTATACACAGTACCTCCTTCACTAATCCTCCCCCTAATTATCTGATGCTTTGGGTGATGCTCCCTCAAATATGTACATAAGCCTGAGGAGCATTGCTTTCAACCAAATATTTTGTTAATTTAAGTCTCCCAAACTGAAGACAACCTCCAACAATCACAAGAGGACTTTTTCACTGTTGTTCTACGAGAATATGAAACATCATCCATAGCTCTCTCATCCTTCTCTAGCATCGATTTCCTCTCTGGTGTTTTCCACATCACAACGTTACCGGAGAGTGATGCCTTAGGAAACTGCAAACATGAGCCTCAACTGGGAACGTGCCTTTTCAGACTCAAGCCGTCCATCTTTCTCTGTATCCATCATCCACCTCGGCTCAGAGGTGTCTCCATGGCAACATGGGTGTGACCCAGTCCCTTGAGAGCTGCTCATTGTAAAAGGGGTGGAAGCTGATGGATGTGCTGAAGTGGCAGCTGCAAGCAGAGATCTATGTATGTGTATGTAGAGAATTAACAAGAGAGTTGGTTTATTTAGCATCTCACCATATTTACATCAAACAGCACAACAGAGTTTCACATTAAATTTATGGGCCAATGACTGTAAAAAAAAATCTGAATGTTACCTCGAGCGCTATTTTCCTGCTGTGGGGTAAGAAGACAATTGATAATTATCTATATTTATATAGACTGGTCTTGCTGTTTTTTCCACAAAATAGATTTGGCACGAAATGTCTACGCTCTACAAAATTTAGAGTAAAAACAGTGGAATTGTTGGTTAAAGGCAGACGTAAAGTAACAATACAGGCCAATTACATAAGTAATACAAGTTTGGTGGAGTAGATTATGAAGCTGAACATACCTGTCTGCCTAATCCGTAATCTGTGAGAATAGAGTGGAAATGGTGATAACTCACACGCAGACAAAAAAAAAACACTGGGATCCAAGCTGCTGTGGGATACCGTGAAAAAAATGCTCCAGTTCTTCTTATTTAATTATATATATATATATATATATATATATATATATATATATACATTTACTGTAATAATTGAGATTGTTTCAAAAGACGAAATTGTTCTGACTCCCACTAACAGAAAAGTAGCCATGAAGATGTTTTAATCAGAAAGTTTAATGATCCTTTAACGTTCCAAGACCACCAAGACCACACCATAGGCACAACACTTTGAATTAGAGATGCAATAAATATTTTATTACTTACACGTATATGTTAACACCTTAGGCACCTTTTAAGAGGCATTTTAGGGTGAGAAATAGGGGAAAAATGCAAAATGAAACATTCACAAATTTCATATGCCCAGGTTCTGTATTTCAAAGTGCCTTATAATTAATTTTTTAACTTTTTTCCTATGCTAGAAAATGGCTTATTTATTATTGAAATAATAAAGGACCACTATGGGGATGCTGAGAGACCCATGCAGGAAAAGGCATTAGAGAAAGACAAATGACTTAAACACAAATGAATAAAACACTAATTAAAAACACAAAATTAATGCATTTTCAACAATGCACAAATTTATTTACATTTGTTAAATGCATTTGTGTTTTGTTGTTTGTGTATGTATTCTTAGAATGCATTTGTGAAATTCGAAAATACATTTGTGGATCTTTGCCGCAGAATTTTTCTATGTTAAGAGTATTGAGGCTTCGCAGAGGTATTCATCCTTGATCAGAGGAATAAGAAAAACATTTGACCAGTGTTTGAGGAACACTGACAGTAAACACTTTTACAGAACAAATTTACAGATTCAATTTCCTTTTCGTTATTTTTGAACACTGCTCTGTTTGGCTGGTTTCTAAGGATCCTTTCTCTCAACAGGAAGTGTTTTATGCAGACTTAGATTTATCAACTTCTGCTGTGAATCACTTTACATCCATACAGTGTTGGGCAATAATACTGTGTGTCTCTCAAAACCTCTCAGCAGCAAAAAAGTGTATTCCACATTTTGCCTGTGTTCTTGCTATTAACTTAGGAAAAATTAAATTTTTGCATATATATATCATGATTTGGGTCACAATTCACTTGTCAATTGTTTGGATTTTACCGGTTCAACCAGTACAAAAGAGCCAGGCTTCAGTGAAGGCCTGCTGTTTGTGAGGGTGAAATGAAAGTACAATGCTGAGATAAAAAAGACAGAAAGGCAAGGATAACATTTAATGAGCAGGTTTCGAGTGTCAGCTCTGAACAGCACTGTAACTGGGTTAAAGTCTCACAACAAACACCAGTGCATTACTAGAGTTGAAACACAATCACAGCGCTGCAGGCTTCCCTCCTCCAGACAGTGCTGATTAAGATTCTTTCAGCACAAACAACTGGATGAAATGAGACGTGAATCGTCCAGTTCAGTGACTGACACCAAATAATACAGAGAATGAAACAGTTTTTCTGTTTGCTTTTCTTGACTCTGTCCACTTGTTCAGAGCCAGGACCAGGACAAATGGAGTGATCCAAGATGGAATGAAATGATACATTGTGTTGGAAAAATCAACCCTTTGTGAAAGGCTGATTATCTCTGTAAATCCTATCAAGTTGTCAGAACTGTGTCTCAATTTACAATAAGACAGCTGTGTTCACAATAATCAGAAATAAACAATAAAAAAATACAACATATATTTGTTGCATATTATGAATTTTTCTATTGTTAAATATTTTACAAAACTGTTCCTCATGTCAAAGTCCAAAAAGTTTGTCTGTGACTTCATTTAACCAGGTCACATGACTGCATCTTTTTTTACTGCTGAAAAAGCAAATCACATTAACACTGTGTTTTTGCCGAACAAGACAGGCCCTGCTAGTACTGCAACTAAATGTGTGTGTTTAACATACAGAATTCATAGTCGGAACATATATAGAACTGATTCAAATTACATTACAGTTAACTACAAAATAACACAAGCTGCAATGACCTAATCATTGCACTAAAATATGCTCCACTCCAACTTCTTTTCTGCCACACCCCAATTATGAAATGGGAAAAATAAAAATCATAATGACTTGAATGCAGCCAATGTCTTCTATCCACAGTCAAACTCGTCTTGGATTGACCCAAAACATGAAAACAAAAATTTTAAGCCAAATTATTATTTTTTTTTTTCCTTAATGTTCCTTCCCTCGGCAGCACGTTCAAGTTCATACTGGCAGCAGAAAGAGGCGGTGACTCAGCGTAGCTGTTTCATCAAATCCCAGTGAGTCTGTTTCTGCAGAGCTTTATGCTGCTTAGCAAATCACAAATCACACAAACAGGTAACCAGGGAACAGCACTGTTCTCTAGAGATGAACAGCATGAACCAAGCCCTGCATTAAGTTTTAGAAACACAAAACTGAAGATTGAACAAAAATATCACAGATTTTTACAGAACAAAGTATGCCTTTATGCATGGGTAAAACTGTAAAGGCTGATTCACAGTCAGATATTTTTGGAAGTCCAAACTGTTAAAACGTGTTCATTTATAATAATAAAATGACACCACTGCCAAAGGATCAGTCTGCCAGAAATTGTAATTTTAAAAAGGAAAATCACAGCACTTTGAGTCTAACTAATCAGTGATTCATTGCAGGGTGTGGGATCAGGGAAAGCAGCCAAGCAGACCTGCTGCCTCGCAGGTCAAAGTTTCAAAGCAGCAATGATATAAACACAGTGACATAAAGCAGCAGTGATATAAACAGGGACTAATTCAATAAAACTGCCAAACGAAGCCCGTCATGAGTGTGTGTGTCTTTGCACTTATTTGCACTACTTTTTAATGCACTGTGCAGTGCTGTTTAGCAATCTTTGGGGTTTGGGAATCAGGGCTGGAATCAGGGAACCATTTTTTTAATCCCAATCCTTTCCTATGCTTAGTTATGATGACTGTTTTTGGTTGTTTTTTATTATTAAAATTCAGTTGCAAGATTATATATATGTAGACATGAATTGGAGATCTTCTCTTCTCTCTAGCGCAAACCTCCACGTCTCTAGGTTGTCTTTTAGTTGTTGATTACTTTTACTGCAAACATCATGGAGTCTCCTCTCTGACCTCAATTGTCAATCTGTCAACTACTAAAGCAAATAAGGAGGGGCTCATGGCCAATCCTTGATGTAGTCCCATCTCCACCTTAAGGTCTTCTGTCCTTTCAACAGCACACTTCACCACAGTTGTACTATTTTAACACATATCCTGCACCAATCTAACATACTTCTCTGCCACTCCTGACTTCTTCACACAAAACTCCAATTCCTCCCTTGGCACCTTGTCATAGGCCTAAATCTACAAAAGACACAATGAAGCTCCTTTTGACCCTCTTTGTACTTCTCCATCAACATCCTTAAGTCAAACATTGCATCTGTGGTACTCTTTCTCTGCAAAAAACCATACTGTTGTCGCTAATCTCTACCTCTTTCCTAAACCTAGCCTCAACTACTCTCTCCCAAATCTTCATCGTATGGCTCATCAACTTTATCCCTCTGTAATTGTTACAGCTCTGCAAATTACCCTTGTTGTAAATTGGCACAAGAACACTTTTCCTCTACTCATCAGGCATCTTTTCTGTTTCTAAATTTCTATGGAACAACCAAGTCAAAAAATGTACCGATACTTCCCCTGAACACTTGGTTACCTACACTGGTATATCATCAGGATCAACTGCCTTTCCACTTCATCCTTTATAATCTGATGTACCTGATGTACCTCTTCTATGATATTATTTGTTCAGTTTCAGTTTTATCATAATATTGTTGGTAAAATATTTTTGTGGGTGTGGTGTTAATCTTCTAACCTTCACCTTTGCCTAAACCTAAACAGTGATTACATTTGTGTGCAACAATAAAATTGCAAAAAGAAAACTAGAGTTTCTGTTTTTTTAACATAAGGTTATAATTGGTGCATACTTTTGTTTAATGTTTTTTTATATATATATTCTAGTGCTGTATACTGTACCATCAGTTTGGGTGCTGATTTTTAACTTGACACTTCACAGCGTGTGGCAGAACTGTTGAATACATTGTACGTAGCTTCACAACAGAGTCCAAACTCTTCAGTCAGCCTCTGTGTTCAGACTATGAATCGTCCTTTGACATGCAAATTCAAAGACCTGCCAACTGGGCATACAGAATCAAGTGAATACCATCTACAGGGGTCCTTCAGAGACCAAGGCCTTGGCAAGCAGCTTTGGGGACCATAAAAGATTGAATAATAGCAGGGAGGAAATGTTTGAGACTGAGAAATATCATGGTGCATCTTTCACACATTGCATAGCTACTGGCTCCATTTTTTCTTTGTTGTTAAAGTGTTTTTCCGCTGCCATCCATCTACTGAAGCACATAAAGAAGCAACCATGCATTCTTGTTATGACCCAATCAATGACAAACCGAGGATGTGGCCCCTTGTGTGATGAACACATTAACCATTGAGCAATAACTCAGACGTAGACAGGTGCAATTTCCTGTCTGAATTTCATTACGATTAACTCACTGGCTTGTTGTGGCCATAACACAGTTAATAATACCAGGTGGTGGATGTTGGGGTGACACTCTCTTTGTCTACAAACACAACAGCTACACAACTTCTGCGATAAGGATGCCTCTACAGCGTAATAATGCTAGGAATTAGCAAATGCACTTTGGAACTATGTATTTGCACTATGACAGGCATGGGCAAACTAAGGCCAGGTGGTCAGATGCGGCTGGCTCCTAACTGTGTCCAACTTTAGGACCTAATGTGGTCAAAAAGAGCCTAGGATTTTGTCCAAAAATGTGTTGAATCTAAACCGAGCAGGTCCAGTCTGAATCACCAACACCTGACTCAGGGAACAGTAACCAAATAAAACACTGATCAGGTTATCAGAACTCAATTCAGCTTTCTTCAACTAAAGTTTAAAAACTCATTTACTAACCCAACATTAAACAAAGCACATCACCAAAATGTTTATTTGACCACTCTGATCATATCTGGATATCTCTGTCATCTATGATTTGTATTTCAGAGCGGGAGCTGCAGCCAATCACAGCTCACAAAAAAGATCAGAAAAACCAGTACCTCTTATGCATTCCTACCCATAGTTCGATGCATTGGTAAAATTGTAACTGCCCTCAAGTCCATGAGCAAAGAGAGTAATACTAGTTTATTGAAAGGGCAAATTGAAGCTATATGCTGTTTAGACATTTTTTGTTTGCTTGTTTGTTTTTATATCTAACTGGTATGTTGACTGGACCCACTTGTAACCTTGTATCCCAAAAACACCTAAATGGAAAGACATGGTGGTGGGGCCTGAGCTACAAACAAATATAGAAAAACTGTATTGGAATCTCAACAAGACAAAAGCAAACAGTTGACTTATTAACCATTCCACCGCTAATTCTGGTTCTGTAGGTCGCCCACCTGGACTGGACTGGACTCAAAATTTAAAACCCAAAACTCAAGAAGGCAATCACTGGCCTCAAGACTTGGCATCACAATCTCTATACATCCATTCTATCCTGCACTGACTTCAACAAATGCTGGGATCATTCTACCTGGCAACAATGCAGGCACGCAGTACCAGGATCCTGACCACAATATGGCAAATCAGCATTCAGCACATAAGTCTCCTTGGGTGTTGGTGGATTCAAGGAAAAATCTTTGGAACAAATGCACAAAATAATGACATGCATTGGAAGAAAATACTACGTGTTGTATTTATGATCCCCGCTCTAATACTCGTGTGTATTTTTATTCAGTTTATATACTGGGGTCTTCCACACAGAGCAGGACACTGCACTACAAATACTGAACTGCAGCAGCTGATAGAAGCGTCTTGCTTTCGGCCGGGCTTCGATGCACAATGCGCGGAGACAATGCACACACAGTGCGGACACAGACACTAGATCGCACCTTTCACTTGGGTCTCGTATTCTGCGATGATCTCCTTGTCTTTCTTGTATCTGGTGGATGACATGATTCCTCTGCTTTCAGGGTCAGAGTCCGGTTTCGGTGAGCACCGGCTTTCCTCCGGTGATGATCCGCGCTCGACTGCAGCCCGTGTTCTGTCGCTCTTTTCCCAGTTAGGGGCCGTGCATTGGGCAGAACAAAAGCTCAAAGGTCGACTTGGAAAAATGGAGATATCAGTGCAGGGTAAGGGTTCCAGCAACAGTCCGATTCAACTGCATCCTTCTTGGTTTTCCCCCTTCCTTTTAGCAGTTTGACAGAGGAACCGCAGTTCTGATCCCGGTACCACTGTCGCTCCCAGAGACACAAAGACACCAGCGAGCTGAGGAACGAACTGCAGCCTGGTACAGAGGAGCGGCTCCAGTCTCCTCCAGCTCTTTACACTCTGCTCCACCAGACCAAGCTGCCGTGGGGAAGATGAAATCGCGCGCGCACACAAACACGCACTGTTTCACTGTGACCTGTGACTCTGCAGGGGGACGGGAATTCAAGAAACGGTCACGTGACTCATCACATTGTCCTAAGCGAGCTGTTACCGTTTCACACGTGCACGCGCACGTCATGATATAAACGCGACACCCGAGTTTGAGTGTCATGTGGTGGGGATTGCTAGAAACCTCTCTCACGAATAACACAACGTGTCTCATGGAATGTTCAGTGTTCCACATGGCTGTGCTGCTGTGTTGATTAGCAGGGATGTTGACTGTCTTTTTGCTTTTTTGTTTTCACGTGACCAAAACATTTTGACCTGGGATAATGGCAAATAATATGACAGATGTTAACGTTCTATTTTTTTAATAACAAATTCTGTAGACTGTTTATTAAAGCTCAATCCATTTCAAAGTATTGTAGAAGATTTTGTTCTCTACCTATCTGCCTGTTGTAAATTCCTTTTTTTATTTCCACATAGAGAGAACTTTGTGGAAGAAAAACTTGTTACAAAAGGCTTTTAGAATTAAGATAATGACAATCAATGTGTACACCTTATAAATCACAGTAATGTGAATAAAAATATGCAAAGCCTTCCTTTCACGAGGATGAATTCAAATCATGCAATTGTTTCTTCTTCTTTTGTTGGGTTCCTACAGCAGTCCAATGTTTTCCATCGAATCCTGTCCTCTTTAGCTTCTTCTCTGACTCAAACTACCTCCAAGTCCGCCCTCACTGCATCCATTAGTCTCCCCTTTGTCTCCTACATAGCTGCTCCATCTCCAGCTAACCCTAAACCTGATCCTGCCTCTTGTCAGAGAGAATCTCAGCACCTCATCTAATCTTTTGGGATAACAAAAGTAAAAAAATGAACTTTGATCCAGAAAACTTTATTAGATCATTAAAGTTGAGGTAGTTTTAATACATCAGTGTAAGGGTCTCTGAGAGCGGAGGTTCTTACAGTAATAGAAACAACAAATAAAATATACAGCAGAGAACTACTTTTTCATACAATACAAAAACTACTAGGCAAGGGTGGAGTACCTGTTTTTCAAAGGGCTGCTGTAGCTGCAGGTTTTTGGTTCCAATCTATTCAGTGTGCACAAACGAACCAATCAGATCAGATGATTAAAAGAGCCAAATCAGATGTGCTGCGAGTTGGCTGAAACAAAACCCCAAAGCCATTGTGGCTTTAGGGGTTTGGTTTGACATCCCTGCAATAGATAATTAACCAGTTTATCACACACATTTAAATTCACATTAATAAAGAAATGGTCAATTCAACATTCAACATCTAATTAACCTGAACGAGAGTACCCGAGCGAACCCAGCAAATGAGCGTGAACTTTAGGCAAGGGGGTCTCCAAGTCAAGAGAGTTCAGGGTAACTGCTGGAAAACTATGTCATTGTTTAAAATTTATTACAAATACAAAAGGTAAATTTTGGTTAATTTTAAGCACTATATAATATCGTACAAACATCTGGTTATGTTTCTATCTGTTCTTAGAGTGTTTTAGTACATGGTAGAAACAGTTGGTAACTGACAAGATGAGTGTTTGTATACCAGAATTGGCTGCACAGGCCAGGTGTTATCTTTTACTACATTTGGCTTTAAATCATATATTTATATATATATAATACAGAACGGAAATACTTTATTGAAAATTGCACCGTGGTAGCATTACATTCAGTAACAATAGAGAATAGACAGAGTAGAGAGAGCAAAAACACATACATATACATCTTTATTTTCTTATATATGGATACTAATAATAAACATTATTAATGATTATAATTTTGATCGCAATCAACAAAACTTTTCCCCTACGCTGACACTCTTCTATCTCTGATCACTCCTCAGACCTTTCTCCAGCTGTTCCATTCGGTTATTCCATCCTGCCTGTACTCTATTCTTCACCTATTTTCCACAGTTTCCACAGAACAATTGATCGTAAGTATCTTAACCTCTGCACATTCATCACTCGCCAATCCACTGTTGTTGTATTTTATTTTGCTACAACTCACCTTCTTTCCTCTTCTCTCTAGTGCAAAACTTTAACTCACTAGGTTCTCTTCCAGCTTTTGCCTACTCTTAATGTAGATCATAATGTGATCCACAGACATCATCATGCATGGAAACTACTTTTTGACCTTATTTGTAATGTGACCACCACAGCAAACAAGAGGGGGCTCAGGGTCTACCCTTGATGCAATCCCACCTCCACCTCTAAATCTTCTGTCCTTCCAAGAGCACACCTTACCACTGTTGCTCTGATGTGTGCGTGTGTTTGTGGGTTGGGGGGTGGGGGATGTGGGGTATGTATGTACCTATATATGTATGCCAGAGGCAACAGTGTGCTACAAACATGTTAATACCTTGCTCTTTCAAATGTTAAAAAATACATCAGTGGTTTTCAAACCTAAATATGTGATATATACCAGTGAGTTTAGCACACTGGGTTTCCCTACATATTATCTGTGTATCCAGAGTTTTTTACAGTACAGGAAGCCAGAGTATTGTTTATCACCTTCTCAGTTCAGAAGGAACTGTATGAGGTCATTGACTCACTGCAGGGGCACAGAACTGCAAAGTGACACATTTTACAAGTTTCATTTCCATCTGCATAACACATCCATCAGGGTACAGTTTCCCACAGGGAGAAACCAAGTTCTTGTCTGTAACAAGAACTTTATTATAATGATTTTTTAGGGCATTATTTCACACAGTATTGGCAGTGTTCTTCACTGTCTAAAACTCTCAGTGTATAAATAATGATGCAATAGTCATGATTTACATTTAAACACCCAGCTGAGAACAATAATTTCCCTAGAATACGATTGAGGAAACGGTGTAAAATGATTTCTTTCGAAACAAACAAAACAAGGACTTCTCATTTTATTTATGAGAAAAAAATTGTCTGTTTCTTTCATTTTCTCTGTACTGTTTGTTGTGGAATTAAACGATTCTTGGATAAGTGCTTTCACATGTCCCCTGTCTTTGAGATGTGCTGCCCTAACAAAACTGTGTTACAGTGTCCTCTGGTGGGAAAAAAAGGAAAGCGAAAAACAATTCTGGTAATGTCTTCGTCTTTCGGCTTATCCCTTTTCTCAGGGGTTGCCACAGCGAGTCAACAATTTCCATCTCACACCCTGTCCTCTGTGTCCTCTAACTCCAACCACCTCCATGTCCCCCCGCACTGCATCCATAAATCTCCTCTTTGGCCTTCCTCTTCGTCTCTTACCTGGTAGTTCCATCTCAAGCATTCTTCTCCCAATATAACCACTGCCCCTCCTCTGAACATGTCCCAACCATCTTAATCGCTTCTCTAGCCTTTTCTCCAAACCTCCCTGTTTGTGTTGTCCCTCTAATCACCTCATTCCTGATCCTGTCCATCCTTGTCACCCCAAAGAGAATCTCAGTATCTTTAACTCTGTCACCTCCACCTCTGCCTCCTGTCTTCTACCTATTGCTATTGTCTCTAATCCATACATCATGGCTGGTCTCACAACTGTCCTGTGAACCTTTCCCTTCACCTTAGCTGACACTGAGACCTTTCTTCAGTTGTTCCATCCTGTCTGTTCTCTATTTTTCACCTCTCTTCCACAGTCTCCACTGCTCTGACCAGTTGAGCCTAAGTATCTTAACTCCTCCACCTTCACCACCTCTGCTCCTTGTTACCTCACCATTCCACCGTTCCCCTTTTCGTGCACACACATATACTCTGTCTTGCTACGACCGACCTTCATTCCTCTGCTCTCCAGTAAAAACCTCCACCTAGGATCTCTTCTGTAGCCTGCTCTCACTGCAGATCACGTCATCTACAAACATCATCGTCCATGGAGACTTGAGGAAATATAAACAGTAGATCTAGATTCTATTGCTGGCTTTCTTACACATCTGCGTAGTTACTCTTTTTATATGGTATATATTTTATATAGTATAAAAATAATAAAAATGAAAGAATCAGTGCCATTACTCAACGTGTTTGACATTTTTACTTCAAGGATGTTTTTTTTAAGAAACAGTGAAGTGATTCTTCTCCAGGAGAACAGACTCTGATGTTAAACAGCAGGTTAGAGCCCGGCAGGAAAGTAAGGTAAGTCACAGAACAGAGCTTCAGAAAGAGATGCAGCAGGAGGTCGCTGAGGGGGAGAGGGAATATATGGGCAGAAGATCACAACCAGTTTCATGTGTTTGAGTCAAACTCAAGGACCGTGGGTAAAATGTAACCCTCCAAGTCATTTTCTGTGTCCTATGTGAGCTCCAATGGTCAATCAAGTGTAGAGAAGTGTATTATTAAATCTTCAAAGTAGTAAGAATTAAACAGCCTTCCCCTTATAATGTGGCCACCCAGTGAAAATGGGTTTGACACTCCTGTCTTACTAAAACTCAGCGTGAAAGATGGACATAACAGAGAAAGGAGGAGGAAATTATGCAAGCAGGTATGTCTTCATACATAAATGCCTTGAATAACGTGTCTATAAAAAGTCCATCATAATGGTGGTGTATTGTTCAAATGCACTTTTTTTTTTAAATTACTTTAAATAACCTCAGCTGTAAGACCTGTAAAGATGTGATGTAGAGTGTGCCAAAGGACACACATGGCAAAATTGCCATTGCTGAAGGCTAGAGAGCTAATGATTATTTGTGTTTCTTACTGAATTATATTTATTTATAAATCTCTTGGCTCTCTGCAGTGGTGGCATAGTGGTGAAGGAAGCGGACTGGGTCCAAAAGGCTTTAGGTTCGAATTCATGTATTAATATATTGTATACTGTTTTACTAATTCTCTGCGTACATTTTGTAATTTTATTTCTAGATTTCCTTTTTCATATGTTGTTTACCTATTGTTGCTTCCACTGACGTCACAATCTGGCGAGATGATCTGGGTCTGAGCGTGTCTGTGCACTGTGCCCATTCAATCAGAGCAGGCACAGGGTTTGGCAAATGTCATGACATTAGCTAACTGAATTATGATTGGATAAAAAGGTTTTATCCAACTTTTAAATGTAAAAACTCTTCTGTATTAATTCAAAAAATAATAATACAATTTTATTTAAAATATTTCTGAATAAATGTGTTTTTCTGAGCATGTTTAGGCACTGATGGCCCACCTCTGAAATTAATTAATGAATATTTTGGCTCTCAACCAGACAACACTACAGGAGTGTTAAAAGATGATATGGTACATTTACAATGGCCTTTTTTTGATTGGTAGAAGAATGCCTGAGCTGGAACTATTTGATATGAGAAAGGAGGCCAAATAGATTTATGGATGCAGAGAAGGAGGACATGAAGGTAGTAAGAGTTAGACTAGAACATACAGAGGGCAGAGTGAGATGGAAAATGCTAACTCACTGGGGCAACTCATGAAAAAGGGACAAGCCGAAAGGAAAGGAAGAAGACATTTAAAGTGCGTTTATTGTGCAAATGTTAGTATAGTGCTTTTACTTTGAAAAAATGTAGCCGTGAGTGTCATTGTTTCCGTAGCTGAGCGGAAACCACGCAAAACACGAGGCGACAGCGTGACAGACGAGGATTCGGTCAGTTCGTTCTAAATAAGACCGGTGAGCGTGTTAAACACACACTCTGCCATATAGTAATTTGTTGTAATGATGTCAAACTGGCTGACGTCAGCACATGTGCCATTGACGTTCTTGAATAACTTATTTTAGCTTCTCGAAGCTAACGTTGGCAAGTTAGTCACCGGCAACACACTTGACAGCGTTAACTTATTTGTTTACATGTTACCAGTTTAAGTGTGTTTATTTATCAGTAGTCTGTATTTAATTGTTTGTATTTTTTACGTGTATGGCCCTGATCTATGTTTACTGTAGCAATATTAGACATTTCTGCAGCAGTCTATCGTGTGCAGTCACCACATTGGTTAGCTATCTCCAGCAATGGCTAATATTCACGGGAAGAAAGTAACCGACACTCCATGTACACAACAACAAGGCTATTTTATTTTGCGCATGCTCACAATATATATCACAGTGCACGCAGGCACTCACGTTCAGCATGACATCACCGCGCTGGCTATTTAACATGGCTTTGCCACTATTTATCAAATATGCTTAACATTTACAATTTCGGTCATTAATTTTTTGGTATGAAACTTCATTTTGTAGATGTTACAGGAAGCACAGTAGACCGAGGCTGTCACACTCATCAGTCATTCTTCTTGTTGTGGAGCGAGCTACCTACAGTATGTCATCTCATGTTGAAGGAACAGCTGGACTTTTATCCTGCACTGACAATGACCCCACCTGCGGGGAGGTCATCACTGTCACCATAGGAGCCACTGTGCCGACAGGGTTCGAACACACAGCTTCTGAGGAGGTCAAAGAAAAGATTGGGTCTGATGCAAGAATTAGCAAAGACCGTGGTCGCATTTACTTTCCCATTACAACAGACAAGCTTTTCCAGGTGAGACAAAAGGCTGCTTACATGGGAACTCCTCTGCATTAAGTTCTATCATCAATAAGTCTGTATGCAACATTATTTATGTCACATTCATCCTGAATCTGCAACAGAACATGCTCCTGTTATTACAATCGGGTTTATTTTTCTCCTAAAAGGCAGTTGCAAAAGCTTTTTACTTTGTCAAATCCAGGTAACATGTACCTTTTGTACTAACCGGTTGTAGTAAAATGCTATCACCAGTAGGTGGAGCCCCAGACTTGTAATGGAATAGAATATTTAGAGTAGAATAGAAGTAAGTACCTTGCGCGTTTACTTTGGCTCAGAGGCAGTGTATTGGATCGTGAAAGGGAATCTTTACTGAATACGACCAAATCCTCTAAAAATCTCCACTGCTAAGTTTAGTATGGTTCAAAAGCAAAGAAAGTATCCTAATACTAACTTTGTTTGAAATCTCAGGTTCATCTACTGAAGTCTGTGGACAACCTGTTTGTTGTGGTTGAAGAATATGATCATTATCAGTTTAAAGAATCAAAGGTGAGTCACTGTTAAGCTCTGCGATTAAATCTAATGTGAATTTACTCCACCTCACTCAATTATCTCTACATACATTAAGTGTTGACCCATTATACACACACACACACACACACATATATATATACATATATATATAAATGCATCTTACATGAATTATTGGTATGGTATAAGCCAAATAATGCTCGGGTTTCTTAAGTAATGTGTGGTGGCTGAAGATTTGATGATGATGATTACACAATATTGTCGAAGAGTTAATACTTATTTATACTATACATCATACATATACTGTACATATATTTCTCAGAATACATTTATTTATTAATATGTCAACATAAAGCACACTTTATTTGAATGTAAAATAATGGCATCCTGATGTTGCTATAGTTATAGATAAATGCTTTAATAGCTCAGTTACAATGCCTATTAATAAATGACTCCATATTGGTCAATTAATGTCCAAAGTCATTACAAGTAGTCTTTTACCTGTTTATTTATTGATTTATTTCTTTTCAGGAGGAAACACTTAGTGAACTGCAGCAGCTCGCCTGCAAACTCCCCTGGACCAACGCCCTGGAAGTATGGAAACTTAACAGAGCCCTAAAAAAGCGAAAAGGGCACAGGAAAGGTGAGAGCGGCACCAAAGGACAACCAGACCGCAAAGACAGGGACATGACCTTGGCCAATACTGAGCTAATGGAGCGTCATCAGGAAGAGTCAACAGCTGAGGGCCAGACAGAGGGCTTGCCTGACACTGAAACCGCAGCACTGAACTCAGATGAAGACGCAACCAAGGAAAGACCCATTAAGTTCCGAGTGACGTGTAACAGGGCGGGGGACAAGCACAGCTTCTCCTCCAATGATGCTGCCAGAGATTTTGGTGGAGCTGTTCAGGAATTCTTCCAGTGGAAAGCAGACATGACGAAGTTTGACATTGAGGTAGGAAAGTCGTGTTGAGACAAAATCGATTCCAAGAAAATGCCAGACTGACACAGACAAGGAAAACTTGAGTATTCAAGCACAGATGTCTCACAGAAGGGCAGCCCTGTCTCACTGTGACGTGACAGGTTGGCAAGTATTGTTTTAGTGATGTATCATGACTTAAGTACATCAATGACTCCATAACCACTACCTTACAGCACAGATGAGTGTACTTACCAAAGAAACCATATGTTAATATAATTATACATACATACATACATACATACATACATAGACTGTTATCATGACAAAATGTTTGAACTGATCAAGGAAATAATTAAATATATACGATCTGCTGGTGCTAGTTACTACTTACTATGGACCGGTTAATATCATTCCATCGTTGAATAATTGTTAAATTTTAAACAAACAATCCCTGATATTTGAGTTTGTCGCACTTGGTATCCGATCTGAATGAGCAAGTTTTTTGATTGACATCAGTTTGTAGATTTTTTTTCACAGCCTGGTAATATTATCTACCGACAAGTTGTGGTTCTGGTGACCATTTTATAGTGTACTGTAGAAGAACATCTGTTGTATGTTCAGTGTCTTTATATAATAAATATTTTATTGATTTCTTAAAGGATTAACAGTAAAAATGTAACAATTTTCTGCTTAGGCCTGTCTTGTTGATTTATGGCCCTTTTCATTTAAGCAAAATATTAATTCAATTATTCTGTATTTGTAAAAGAGAACGCTTTAAAATATATAATAATTCTTGTGCTTACATACTATACTATTTTACTCTTTTAAAAAAAAATCCATCTCAGTTGATTTTTTTCTCTTGTATATATGTGTATGTTTCTTTTTCAGGTTTTGGTAAACATCCATAATGAAGAGATGGTGATTGGTATTGCACTCACAGAGGAGAGCCTTCACCGAAGGAACATCAGTCACTTCGGACCCACCACGCTACGCTCCACCCTCTGCTATGGCATGCTCAGGTGATTCTTAAGTGAATGATAATTTTGGGCTTTAATCTGAGTTAATCCCTTGATTAATATTCTAGTCAAATCATTAAATGAAAACAGAATGATGTTAGATTGATGTCTGTTGCTGGTGATCGAAGGTTAAAGACTTTCAGGTGTTTTTTTTTTTTTTTATTCTGTTCTGATGCAGACACATAACAAATGTCTGTAATGTAGTAAAAATACCTTTCAGTTTGATTGCGTGGTAAAAGATCTTGGAAATGCTATACATTTAATGTGAGGCTATAGGATTTTGTATGAAGGTTCTTCAAATGTAAAAATATATGATGAATAATTGATAATGAAATCTCCATTTTTCTCCATCTGATTAATCACAGCTCAGCATGGCTCAGCGTTAATCACCTTTAGAAATAAATCAGTATTTTGTTAATGTGAGAAAAAAGTTGCTTCATGCTCACTTAAAGTGAACCTCAAACGACAAGCAGATGCATGTGTGTCACACCTTTTTGAATAAGTGAGTCGGCTCTTAGTGAGTCGGTGTCTTAGGACACAGCTTGAATTGCTTCCAAAATGTCAATAAAGCCACAATATCGATCAGTCTACTAAAAGCAGTCTAAGTTTCAGACTGAAGTCAAAGTCTCACCAACTAAATGCTAGACATGGAAATAGTTTTTTAAGATATAAAGTGGTTCAGTAACACTAAAATGTGCAACTAAAACTAAAAATGTTTTTTTTAGTGTAGTCTGAACAAACCTAATTATAGAATAGATGTTATTGTGTTTGTTTTCACTGGGTGATTCTCTGTTCATTTCTACTAAGCTGCTTTATTAGGTTCATTTGTCACTGCTATATATTGACATTTCATTTATGGCGTCACTACTGTTGACTTTTTTTTTTTTAAGTTTTACCCACGTTACCTTTGCAGCAATTTGGTCAAATACGGTATATTTAAAAACCTCAAATAAAAATAAACCTAAATTATCTAAAGATGTCTATTGTAAGTCAAAATACTATGTTTTATGTTTTTGAAAGAATGCAGAACTACAGTGGCCAAAATTACATAATTATGATAACGTACAGCAAATGTTTCATAACAACATGATCTTCATAACAATTCATTAATTAACAAATTATTACTTCGGAGCTGAGCTCCGGTGTCAGTAGACTAGTATTTTAGATCTACACGGAACAAAACGGCAGATGTAAAAAGAAATTTCACTTTGTGAAGTTGATCAAGCCTTGCAGCCCTGTCAGAGCAGTCTGATGAAGAGTACGATTGTCCGAATGCATAGTCAGCAATTTACACACACATGTTTCATCGCAGAGAAGAAAGCTAAGACTCAGTTAACACCAAGTTTGGTTTGGACATCCTGGATCAGATAGTACTCAGATGATGGGTGACACAAGGGATTGCTGATATTGGCTGGCTTTAATTCTGGCTGGAATAAAGAGGTATAAACCTGGCTCGTTCTTGGTTAGTTATTTGTTACTATGATTCTTTAAAAAACCTCTGTGGATTTACAAAAAAATTAATAATAATTGTGTTAAGGTGCACATTTCTTTGTTACTTTATTGCCTTTGGTTATCACTACAAAATCAACCCATTGATATTTCTTTTGGGAATGTATCATTAGCAATTTTGGAGTTTAAAATCTTGTGGCAACAATGACCACTCACAGTAGTTTTGAAATTTGCAGTTGAATATCTAGAAGTACTCAGAAATGAGAATTATTGCTAAATCATTGACATCTATTAGTGTTTGCAGCAGTGCAAAACAAACTTGAGCAACAAATAAAATTATCCTCAATCGTTCCATGAAATTGCATATTCTGACTGTGCTGCATGAATTTTAGGCAATTGTATTGAAGCTAGGAGTGAGGTTGTTGTTCTCTCGGTGACTGAATACAAGTATATCATATATCATTAAACAAGCCAGGAAAAAACATCTTATCCCTGACACACCTCTTTACAAAAAGCAGGGTTAACTTACATTTTCAGTTGAAGTTCTCAAACATGCAAATGAAAGCTTACAACAGAGTTTTGTCAACCACAGGAATGGTTTCTGTATCACATATAGTCTTTTACTGTTAGACAAAATCTTTGTCCTAATGTGTTATGGTTACTCTGTGGCACAATATTAAAGGTTAATTGTGTTTTTTTTTCCACTTCTGTTTTTGTATTCTTCCAGGTTGTGTAATCCTCAGTCGTCTGATGTCGTCCTTGATCCCATGTGTGGGACTGGAGCGATACCACTGGAGGTAAGACACTGTTGATGTCACAGTTTAGTACTTTATCTTGTTTCTATTGTTTCTGATCCCAATATCGTCCTGGTGTTTTTCTTTGGTGATGTAGCATCATTTGATTAACAATTTATTAACATTCACTAAATGTGCAATTCTGCTTGGTTTTT
>JAFBJS010008172.1:0-11452 GCA_016785265.1 Paraplagusia blochii
AGTGTCTCTAGTCCATCCATCATGGCTGGTCTCACCTCCGTCCCTCCACCTTAGCTGACTCTCTTCTATCGCAAATCACTCCTGACTCTTTTCTCCAGTTGTTCCATCCTGACTCCACTCTATTCTTCTCCTCAGTCTCCACTTCTTTGAACAATTGTTCCTCGGTATCTAAACTCCTCCACCTTCACCACCTCTACACCTTGTAACGTCACCATTCCTATGTTCTCCCTGAACAAAATGAAAAAAATATAAATACATATCTAATACATATGTATATCTTCCTTTTCTTCAGCTTGTCCCTTTTCTCATCAATCTCCTCTTTGTCTCCTACCTGGTAGCTCCATCTCTGGGATCATTCTTTTACCAATCTCCTCACTGTCCCTACTCTGAACATGTCCAAACCATCTCAATTTGTCTTCTCTAGCTTTTTCGTCCAAACCCTCCTGTCTGTGTTGTCCCTCTAATCACCTCATTCCTGATCCTATCCATCCTTGTCTCTCCAGAAGAGAATCTTAAACATCTTTAACTCCGAGGGTTTAATACATATTTATATACATATTAATATGAGAAGAAAACTGTGGTGTGTAGTACTAGTAATTGTAATAGTCCTTGAATTAAGGCACTCCAAAGCATTAGCAATTCAGCTGTCTAATGGTAGGAGTTGGTGTAAGACTAATTTACTATGCAAAACTGAAAATCAGAAATCTGACCTTCAGAAGGCCAAAATAAATTTATTCTATCAACAATATTCTATGCAGCGTTTTTCTTTTTTTTTTCCCGCCTTTCTTTACATAATTCCAGGTTCACTTCAAATGTCACTGCGTCATACTGACGTGACAGCTGAATAAACGAGCTTGACATTTTTACCACCCCTTCTACAACCCTTAATCCTCCAATTTGTCCAAAAACTCCACCTCTCTTCCTACTACTTTTTTTTTTTTTTCTCCATTTCTTACTGACAGACACAGTTTAGTGCCCACCATCTGGCAGCTTGTCACTCTGCTGGCAGCAGGGTTGGTGCTAATGGCGGCGGAGGTTTGATATGTAGATGAAGGGTCGAACCAGGTCGAACATTAACGACACGTCGTAATTTTGTACAACAATGACATTGTGATGATAGGGGATCTTACTCAACTTTTGTGAAAAATTATTTAAATAAAGATTGTGTGATATAACTATTAATCTTTGCATCCGTCTCATAGGTACACAATAAAAAGCTTTGTATGGATAGAATTTTTAGGAATTCTTTAGGACGTTTTCTTTTTTTATAACTGTGGAAGAAGTAGAATATAATCCTGTTTATTGCAGTTTTGAAGAAAACAATGGTAGCTATTCATTGCACTTTTTTTTTTAAACTTTTCAATAGTTAGTTGGAAATGTCAGCCGCTCCTCCTCCCTGAGAAAGGGAGGCCATGTGGACAGACAGGGAGCCACATTTCCTGGGTTCTCCTCTTACATTTAGACATGTGAGAGAGCACGGCGACCGCCTCTGTGCTCCTCCACGGGCCCGGGGTGGGCTCCCTAAAATTAACACGAGTGGACGACTTTACTCCCAGCCACATAGCTTTCATCTCTGGCCAATGACAACTGCCCGCTGTGGACTGCTTCTCTCAGCTGTTCACAATGTTGAGTGAGGTAGCCACAACTTTTACTGTGTTCTCTCATTTGGTTCTTTTCCTTTTTTGGTTCTCTCTTTGTTCGGTGATTTATTTTTACATGTTCACATTTCCCTTTCTTACATCTGACCACCATTATATTTACACTTTCAATCACTTTACTACGCCCATGTTCCTCCTTCACATTAGCACTTGCACTTGAATGATGGGCACCGCACCAGCGTTGAGTCAGCAGTGATTGTAGTTTAATAACACGCTGCCTTATTCTTAAAGACTCCCCTTCCCACTGGGATTGACATTACGCTATATGTATGTCATCAAGGTCTGGCTTTGTTGGTGGCAGGGGCTAAAATTAGCATGTGTCAAGCTGAAGTACAATGACAGACCACTGTGGCAACATGACAGCGGGACTTGGCTACAGCTGTCCATCGTGTAAGTACGGGGCCACATGTCCTGTTAACACCCAACATACGAAACAGCGTGGAACCCCAACACTCTCACTATACAACAATACACGTTTACGAAGCAATGTTCTAAATATTGACTCCATCTACGGTGGACAAATGACACTGTTTGAAAAACTGGCATACCTTCAATTGGGGTACCAGGTGTCAAGAAGATATGTCAAGAGCTAGTATTAGCCAACTAAAGTCCAGGGGCCAGATACAACTTCTTCAGCTTTGTAATCCAGCAAATTCGCCAGATTTGTCCAAATTATATAATTGGTTAGTATTGTGATCGTACTTTTCCTTGAAATGTTCATGATTTCTTGATAGCTTGCATAAAGACGGCTAGGCGCATTTTAGCTTTTACGTAAGACTTCTCAAGAGGTTTAATAGTTCAAATGTACGCTCCATCTATTGCAGTGGTTCTTAACCTTGTTGGAGCTTCTCAACCCCATCAGTTTCATATGCACATTCACCGGACCCTACTTTAGTAGGGCGAGTTGGTGTATCTTGACCTCCGCAGTGTCTTGACCTCTGTGCCAGAGGCTCCACCGAACCCCTTTAGACCGACTCACCGAACCCCTAGGGTTTGATCGAAGCCAGGTTAAGAACCACTGATCTATTGGCTTCTAACCTTGTCCCCCATGTCCACTGTTATTAACCTAATAATTATGTCACATCTCCTTGTTTGTATTGTAAGTATGCGTTTGACAGTTTGACAGCTCAATTTTGTTGAATTTGTACAATGCCAATAAAGACCGTTCTTACTCTGACGTCAAATTTTAGGATCAAATGTGTCAAAAAGTTTGCCCTGGTCTCATATAATGTCCCCAAAAACTAATTCCAAGATACTTTGCCAAAATTCTGAAACTAAACTCAGCTCAAACCATCATTCATATTTTTGTAATCACATAACCTAAATCCCCCACCCGCGCGGTCTCCCTTCCACTGAGATCGTTACTCCGATATCTGCTTGTTGCTGCAGGTTAGAGGAAACAGCGCAAGGATAAGACCCCAGTAATACGCAAAGGAATGCAAGTACAGTTTTCTAAATATGAAGAGCTCAGACTTTGGCCCAGTGAGAAAATATGCAAGCAGTGGATTTAAAAAGGGATTTTATCTAGAGACTCCACCTACTGACCTACTGAAAACAGAACATCTTGGATACAGGTCTGATGATGGGCTGCGAGTTTCTTCCTACATCTTCAACTTTATTTGTTTAAAGTGCCGAATCACAACAACCGTTGTCCCAAGGTACTTTACAAACAATTACATGAAATAAACAAGAAACAGTTAACGTAACAGGAAAATACATCTGCAACTTGTAGATCCCAAACTTTTTTAGCAACAAGACCAATCAAAGTGATACTATTTCACAACGTACATTATTCTGACACATCCAACGCTACTTTTTTGTTGTACAAGAAAATACCAAATCAGCAAAATTTGCCCACAGTGGAACAAGAACAGGAAATATCAAAAATAGAAATATCCTCCAACCTTTACTTTGGAATCCACTGACATTAAGACTCAGTTGAAGTGAATAGTCATTTTTGCCATATGAAAAGTATTTATTTTATCATTGAAGTTGTTTTTTTTTTAACTTTCCTTATTGTTTCTACAGATAATTTAATTTAAAACAGGTGTTTGGCAAAAGAAAGTCAAAGAATAAGATACATATTTTTCTACAACAAAGCTGGAATTACATTAATAATGAAAGACATCGTTGAACTTTCCCCAGCAGTTAAAGTTAGTGCCTGGCTCAGTGACTGGGACAGAGAAAGAATCCCTACTGAGATGACGAACAGCTCGAACTGAACAAAAAAAACACAGCCCCGGTCTCAAAAAAGGCTGTTGGCATATATTTATACATGTAAAGAGGAAAAATAAGATGTTAAATAAGAGTTATATTTGTATTTAACGTGAATTTTTACGCTTCTGTATTTAGAATTGTCGAAGTCCTCCTAAAAAGTGATCTAAAAACTCGAGTACAAACTTCACCGACCGTTAATGAGCCTGACGGATATGACGTCGTATAAAAAAATCCCACTTTCTTTCTCACCTTTAATACTAATTCCGAGTCCTCCAACATCTTGCTTGGTCACTCTCACCGTGCGCTTCACGTTGGTGATGGTTTCCGGGACCGGGGACACGCTCAGGTTCGGAGGGTCTCCGTTCAGAGCTCCGACCGGAGTCGGGTTGGGTTTCGCCGGCTCCGCGGCACCTTCGCCGGGATTGACCGTGAGCGCGTCGTCGGTCAGAGTGGCCAGGACGCGGATCCAACGGTCCACGGCCACACGAAGTTCCAGCAGTCCCGTCTTCTGCTCCTTCATCGCGGCAGCCATGTTCAACGCATTCCTGGAATAACTCTGGACGGGCTGGCAGTCCTGTAGAAAGATATGGGGGTGGAGGGGCGGTGTGTGTGAGAGTGTGTGTGAGGGAGAGAGAGAGGGAGAGGGGGAGACACAGAAAAGTCAAGTTTTGATTAAATGTAAAGGCACTTTTCATATATTTGGATATTTGTATATGGTATGTTTGGATACTTAGTTAGTTTTCATTACTAGGTCAAAGTAATTGTAAACAACGATGACCAACCATTTCGATATCTGTCCAGGGGCCAGAGTTGTCCCCTACTAGGGAGGTATGATGTCAACCTTTTGCTAATATTGTCCAAACACCTTATGTCCAATTCCAATATACAGTATCTATGGTTATCAGGTTCGAATCCCCTAGCTGCCAGGTTGCCACTGAGCCCAGCACCATCTCACCACCCACAGGAAGGTTTTACAGTATGGTGCAGTGTGATTTGGGTGGAGGTCTGGGAGACTATTGCCTCTAAGACCTGGCAAGGGGATGAAGATGAATGAATCCCGTAAAAAACAATCCCGTAATGTTTGAAACACACATTCCTAGTGGCTATTGAAGCGGATTTGTCAGGTTGCCACTAGGGTTGCTAATGAGCAGAATAGATCCCAGTGGGCTCACCACCCGCAGGAAGGCAGAAAATGGTGGAGTGTGATTTGGGTGGCGGCCGTGGAAACTGCTGACCCTGCTACCCGGTAAAGGATAAGAGAATGAGGATTAATTATTTATTAAATGAGCTGCTGTGCTGCCATCTAGTGACTTTCACTTTCCTATATGAGGTTTTTTCCCCCAAAACTCCGTTTAGGGTCTTATTCATTCAACAAAACCTTGACGGCAAAATATTTCAAGGCGAGCCAGTTGCCAAGCTAATTTTTCAGTAATGATCTGTGACACAAACTATCTTATTCGTTCACTTTACATGTTTGTGGACTTTCATCTTCTGCTAGTTTTCCATCTTATGTTTTTTTTTTTTATTTACATGATCTTTTCCATTTTTTTTTTAAATTATTCTTCATAATGGTGTCCTGAGAAGGTGAGCGGTAGAGATGTTAGTGGAGCTCATAATTAAAGCCATATTTTATTTTATGTCACAGGAATCCTTATACATTATAATTTTGGGGGCGTGTCTATGTTTCTTTATCAATTAAACCATGTTGTTAGTACAAAAAAAATGAGTTTTTTGGTACTAATAAATGTTTTTCTGTTATTTCTAATGGGGGAATATGATTTGAGATACAAGCTCGGGTCGGGAACAATTTCTGATCCTATTTCGAGGTTCGTTCCACTGCTAACAAAATATTTACTTCTATCTCTGAAGACTGTGGTGAGAGAATGCAAACAATCTCCAAGACCTCATGCCACCGATTTCTAACAGCAACAAACTCTGCTCTAAAGATCAGCCGTCTTTCTTGGTGACTTGGCAAAAAGATATGCAGAAGGTAAACATTAAAACACGGGAGCATCACAAAAAAAGGAAACAAGCTGATGAAGCAGTTCACATTCCTTACGCTCCTCTGCATCTGCAGGAGGTTTTCTCACTCTTGAGCTCAGCGTGTGTGGCAGCCATGTGCTACAGCTGCTTCTCAGCAGGTGAAACAGCAAATAAGTCACAGCACCCAGTTTTAGAAAACAGTTCCTCCTGGGTGGGCCACCGAGCAGAAGTGGCTCGTTCGATAATTGCATCGTTGGAAGATGGATGAGATTTTTATCTCCAGAAAATGGTAGAAATTTTGACAAAATCAAAAGATAAAAATGCCAGACTGTAATGGACAAACCTACAATGCATTTTTAAAATTTTTATTTAAAAGTCCCTTCAGGTTATCAGTTTACTGCTATTGTTGAAGAACCCATACATTTATTATACAGTATATATTACATGAGCTTTTTTTAGGGGTCGCAGATATTTTAGGATTTGTCGCCATCTTGCGGCAAAATTTGTTCATTACTCGTAAAACTTTTTCTTAAAGTGAATGTTACTAAGCATCTTTCACATCATAAAATGAAATGTACGTATTAAAATCACAGATGATAACGATGTTAATTTTTTAATAGAAAAAAATAAAATCTACGTTTTTCTTCCTTTTATAATAATAATAAATTATACAAACCAATTATTACCGGTACTATGAATGTTGTTATTTTTTATTATATGAAGATAATATTTTTTTATTATGGAAGCCAATGTAAATTAGTCTGTTACTATGGTAATGTTTTGTGTATTGTGATTCTCGTAGGATTTTTTTAGGACGATAAAAATGTTGAAAATTATAGAAATAAACATAAATAGGTTTGCAGTGAAACAACTTTAATTATTAAATTTAGATTATTACGGCGTTTAAAGATGCAACTTTCAACCAGACACTTCTACTGCAGCAAAAACCTTTCTGTATTTTGCATTTTTACCAAAATATTCCTACCATCTGACCCTCAGTCTTTACATCTGTTGGTCTGTTTATCTGATTGGCAGCTGGTCGACCTGTCTGTCTTAAAACCAGACACTTAATATTTTTTAGGCAGCAGAAAATAATCAGATTTATTGAGAACCATTTTTTTCAATTAGATGCAAACCATGTCGTGGATTTCTGAGGGATTACTGTTAATACCAGCAACATGCCTTGATTTATGCCTTTATGTTTGTTTCTTTAAAATATTCCCTCTTACTTGATAAGAAAGAAAAATTGGATTGAGAAACACAAAATAATGTTTCTTATCAAAGGCTAAAACACTTTTCACTCTATTTTACGCCCTCTGTAGAGGAACCATGGTAAATGCAGGGAAAAGGAAGGAGTAGAATTAATGTACCCAGTAACGAATAAAAGGACGGATATTAATTATTAATAAATGAGCTGCTATGCTGCCATCTAGTGACTTTTACATTCATATACTGATGTTTCTTTGTCAACAATGTCTAGGGCCAAATAGAATTAATTTCCAAACCAATTTTGTAATTTGGGAAAATTTGGCGGGCCGCATTATAAAGCTGAACAGGCCGCATACTGGCCCCTGGGCCTTATTTTGACCATACCTGTATTGGACTGTGGTGAATTTTCTTTGTTTTTCTAAGTTGCCAACTTGAACTTTAGCTGAAAATACAGCATTTTGCACTTTGGTGACTTAGTTGACAGAGCAATTTCTGGTGAAAAATGGTGGCAGTGGTGGCTCAGTGGTTAAGGAAGCAGACTAGGCTGCACGAGGCTTCAGGTTTGAATCCACCAGCTGCCAGGTTGCCACTGAGGTGGATCATAGCACCGTCCTGACCCACATAACGTCCAGTAGACTCACCATCACAGGAAGGTACAGTGTGATTTGGGTGGCAGTGGTGGAGACCTGGTTACAGACATGAAGATGAATGAATTTATATCTTAAATTTTAAAAAATGACGACGTCTCTGTGATCAATAAATGTCAAGCTGGACAAACCGTAAATCTCACCCAAACACACTTACACAATTAATGTCACCGCCACCCGTCCTCACCCCCATGTCCCCCACCCCCACTTCAATCTGCCACATGTATACATGTCTCAACTCTCCAGCGACAGCAGACAGTTGGGTTGCCTGGACGCTGATTAATTTCAGTTTTCAGCCCAACTCCCTCCACAACCTCCTGCTCCCTCCACCTATTCATCCATCGGTCCACACGTCAACTGATGACAACAGCTCCAAAGGTCTGCCATATGGACCAGAGGATGACTGTCTGAGCGCGCTCATCCTTCAAAAATACATTGATGTGTTTGTGTGTGTCGACTTTATGAAAAGCACATTTAGTTACAAATAGTAACTAAACTAAATAGTTACTTTACTATAATACTTTTTTATTATGTATTTCTTTATTTTTAATTTGCTACATTCAGAATATACCTGAAATTTTATTCAGGTATATTCTGATTTTATTTTTTATTTTCTTTAAAGTTAAGTCTATTTTCATTCCAGATACCGTACATCTTCCTTATTGTTGTCTTGATTTTTTTTATTCCATATTCATACTTTTGTGTTTATTTTACATTTCTGTTTTATGATAGTTTAGCCCTGCTCATTAGCATGAATCTGTAATTTTATTGATGTTTCTTCTGTATAAAAAGTGAATACTGAGGGTGAATACTGAGGTTCGGGGACCAAATCTGGTCCGCGGTGTCATTATATTTGGCCGCAGAGATCATGTAAAAATGTGTACTGACTTGACCCTCCTGTACATAGACCTTATCCACTGACAAGACATTTTAAGGACATTTTTTTGTTGACAACTGGATTTTTTGGTGATATTTTTATATGGAACATTTTTTTTTTTTACATTTCATATCTGGAGAGAAGCGAAAAACAGAATTTTCAGACAGTCAGAACAGAACAACAAGGTCCACAGTCAGTGGTCAATGTTTTATACCAGAACCAAAAACAGCTTCAGGGCAAAGTGTATTTTCCTGCAAGAGGAAAAATTATCAGAATGGAACAAATTTCCAGTTTTTGCAAAGAACTTAAAAAAAAAAAACCTACAAGTACGAGAATATTTTCCAAGAACACCAACCTGTCATCTATAATGGAAACCATGAAACTAACTTTATGAGCACATAACAATATATTACATTTTATTTGTTTATTTAACAGAATTAATTTAATCTTGACTGCATGAAATATATTTAGCACTGTCTGTATTTATTACCAATTATTATTTTTTTATCAGTGTTTGGCTGTTGAAGTCACAGATGGACATTTGTTCAAAGACCTGGATCAGGCATGGGCAAACTAAGGCACGGGGACCGGATGCGGCCCGTTGAGCTTTTAAATGCGGTCCGGCAACCTTGTCCAAAATGTAATCATTTATTTATATTATCGTTATATTTCTGTCTTTCCCATGCAATGCCTGTGGCAACAATCGCTCCTTCTGTTGCTCTTGTCTCGGCCCCAATGTCCAATTTTAGGACACATCAAAAGGTTTGTGTTGTTTGTTAGAGATTTATTAAATAAATCTGATCAAATAAATGAATAATTGTCGTCAGTTTTGTAATAAAAGTTAAACCTGTCTCTTTTCTCTGTCCCATACTTTACTTTTGACAATATTTTGTCAAATGTGTCAACTCTACTGCCGTACTATGTGATCTTTACGTTGGACTCTTGTTCTTAGGTGTCAGGTGACTAACTGTTCCCCAAAGTTCTCCAAAAAAACGGACAGAAAAAAAAAAAAAAAAAACACAAAGGAGGAGCCCAACAGCAGCTGACGGAAAATATGTAAATAATATAATATATTCTGAAATAATAAGTGACGGTCTGTTGAGAGAACAGACTGTGGACAGACACACCACGCTGCCCCCCAGGACACGGCATCATAATGAATCAGAACTTGGGGGGGTGATAATGAGAGGTCGAGGAGAAGAATACCACTCAGGCTCCTACACCTGTGGCCCACCTTCTGCCATCAAACCGGCCCAACGATCCACTCCACGCCACTCCGTCCCACCCTTCCTCCCCGAAGACGAAGGTTCGTCTCATTACGGAAATAATGCAAAGGTATATATGCATGAGGCATGGCGGGAGTGATGAGACAGGGCAGAGGGATTGAAAGATCTACATAATGGGGCTATCTCTCACTCCATCTGGTCATGTCTTCATACTCGGCCCCTCCTCCTCCGCCTGGATACTAATCGGCTTGTCTGATCTGTGGTAAAAACAAACAAAAAAAAAATGTCCAATAAAAATATCTGATATCTTTCCCTTTTTATTTCTCAGGTGAAGACAATACATCAATAAACTCTCAAAAAATAAAAAAGTTAGACCTGGTCGCGGCATCCGTTGACTGATCTCGCCTACGTCCATCCGTAGGAGATCTGCTCTTTGCGTCCTCAGGAGAATTAACCAGGCGTCTGCCACCTGACCCTGTTGACTCCAACCACTCGGGGGCTCAGCTGATCCACGTGCCGCGTGGCCCCGACATGAGGAGGACACAAAAGCAGCAGGAGTGGGAGGAGGCCACGGACAGAAGGACCAGCGGGCTATGAATGATTATGATGACGAGGGCCATCTTGCCGGTTTCTGCGCGCCGCTCCTTCCCCCTCCTGGAAACCTGGCCTTGGCCCTGGCTCTGGCTCTGGCCCCCACATGGACAAATGGTCTGGCTCTGGAGGTTAATGCGGGTCTTCAGGGTCTGGTCTGACAGTTGTTCAGGGAAAATAGGAGCAGAGGTGGAAGGAACCCACGTATGGGTATAAATCAATGACATGTTAGGAGTGAAGACATTGATCAATGAGTGGAAAAGGTTTCATGGAAATGGATGTTCTGGACACTTCTGGTTTCATCTGAAATAACATGGAACCATCATCAGACCACTCTGCTGTTTTCTTCAATTTCTTGTTCATTTTAATGTCTTGTTCCACTAAATGTGCCTTTGTATGGACAAACAAAATAGCTCAGAGTTTAATTTCAGAGCTGATATCTAAACATCTCCCATGGTTTTCTTGATAGTATCCAAAATCTCAGTTCTTATATCAATAGCTATGTTGTTGTACTGCGAAAAACTGTTGTCTTCTTCTTCATGTACCGGGAGAATACTTCCTGGTAATATACATTTTCTGGTACCAGGTATTGAAATAAACAAGAAATTGAAGAAAGGCAATGTTTCGTAAACATTGCTTCGTCAGGCAAAGGTATCTTGACAGGAATCTGAGCTGGATCTCCAGGATTTTATTATAGTTTCCTCAGATTAGACTTTACAAAACTAGGGAAACTTTACAGCACATGGATCAAACCCTGGCTTGGGGACCAAATCTGGTCCCTAGTGTAATTGTATTTGGCCCTGTGAGATCATGTCAAATGTGCGCTAGTGTTGGACCAAACAGTATATAGATCCATATATACTGGTGGGAGTTGAAGTATTAGTAGTGTATGAGCTTTAAGATTCTCTTTAGGAGAGACAAGGATGGACGGGATCAGGAATGAGGTGATTAGAGGGACAACACAGACAGGAAGTTTTGGAGGAAAAGAAGCTAGAGAAGACAGATTGAGATGGTTTGGACATGTTCAGAGGAGGGACAGTGGAG
>JAFBJS010008172.1:11460-22380 GCA_016785265.1 Paraplagusia blochii
ACATATATACATACATGCATACACCTGTCTCTTATACACATCTAGATGTGTATAAGAGACAGGTGTATGAGCTTTAAGATTCTCTTTAGGAGAGACAAGGATGGACGGGATCAGGAATGAGGTGATTAGAGGGACAACACAGACAGGAAGGTTTGGAGGAAAAGAAGCTGGAGAAGACAGATTGAGATGGTTTGGACATGTTCAGAGTAGGGACAGTGGAGACATTAGTAGAAGAATGATCCTAGAGATGGAGCTACCAGGTAGGAGACAAAAAGGAGATTGTTGGAGGACATGGAGGTAGATGGAGTCAGAGTAGAAACATCTATTTTGGTCTGTGAGAAATAAGATTTACATCCAAAAGGAAATCTGCCAAATATGTTGACTTGTTTTTTGCAGACTCCGGTTTTATAAATTGATTATTGATGTAATTTCTACAAACACTTGACCAACCATCTTTGAAAAACTGGGACTAAAACAAGAATAAGAGACAATTTTCAGGGCCGACGAATGATTAAATTTTAATCTGGTTGATCTCAGATTAAATATTTTTAATCTGATTAATCACGGGGCGATGATTTTGAGGTGATTATCCTTGATTTTAAAGGTCTATAACACGTGATATGGTCCAGTTTTAAAGGCCACCTCCGACATGTTTGATCGTGGGGTTAATTGTCGACGGGTTCGTGTCTAATTCCGCGGCGGAGCGCAGCAGGTTTCGCCGTCGGACGAGCGTGGGTCAGGTCAGCTGATTTGCTGTGTAACAGTCCTGCTGGTGTGATTAAAGGCACCCTGACAAAGACCCTGAAATATGATGAAGGGGGGAGGGAGACGAGGAGGAGCAGAGGGGAGGCAGTGACCAGCTGTCACACAGGGGGAGAAATAAGGGCCGGGGGAAAATCCCTCCACCACCCTCTGTGTCTGCTCTTATCTGAGTCCAGATAACTGACAAGTGGTGTTTTTGTTAACCTGTCACAGAGCTGGTTGACCGGATGAGTTAGGTGAACATTTAGTCGTTTAAGGTTTTGTCATGAATGATTCACTTAGTGGAAAAAAAAACAATGAATAAAATAAAGACATCAAAGAAAGTTATACCCATGTATTAATATTGTCTCCAAGAAGGAGAAAAAACACAGACACACACACCACAAAATGTGTCCTCTGCATTTGACCTATCACCAAAGTGGACAGTGGACAGCTCTCAGCACCCAAGGATCAGTGTGTGTGTGGGGACAGGTGGCGCTGGGGAACTCGAACCTGAAACCCTTCAGAACAGAGTCTGCTTCCTTAACTACTGCGACACCATTGCCTTGAAAATATATATATACACATACATATATGCATACACACATATACTGTACATGTAAACACATGTATTTACATACATACATACATACATACATACATACATGTACACATACATACATAAATATAACATACATGTAAACACATGTACATATATACATACATGCATACACAGAACCACATACATATATACACACACAGATACATATACATACATAAATATACACATACATGTAAACACACATACACACATACATACAAACATATACACACATAACCAAATACATACATATACACATAAACATAGAACCACATACATATATATACACACATATTGTTATCATTTAACTGAACATGGTTATATGTATAAATATGAGTTTTAAAGTATACCATCACTACTACACTGTAGAATTATTAATCAATAAATGTATCTATATGTTGTTTATAACACATTTAAATATATTTTTGTAGTAATTTACCTTTTATTGCTCAGAATAGACCAGCAATTGTTTGCGATCTACTGGTTGATCCTTGCTGTAATGTAATATACTGTATACTTCAATCCTACATACTTTTGTCACAGTACAGTTTTCACAAAGGCATGTAATATAAAATGATTTTGTTTAGGATATAAATAAGTCTCTGTTGCGCGCCCTCCCCTTTTTTTGTTTTGCTACAATAAGTTGAATTCATTCAGTTATTAAAACAAAACCAAATTAATGGCTTATCATCCAAAAAAGTTGGGACCAAATAAAAATCTTCTTTGGACCCCCTCATGATTGCAAACCCTATGTTGAGAATCTCACCTCCATGTCACATCACAACATTTTACTCTATACGTAACACTGATTATATGGAGGCGGGTGAGACCTGTGGCCCCTGCTCTTCTCTTGGATGTAGCGGCTGATTCCTGCCTGGCTCATCTACCAGCAGCTTTAGGTAATGACTCCTGTCTGCCACGGCACTGCCTTCATTTGTTATTGTGGAAAAGCAGCTGTGCAGCATGCTGCATGGAGCAGGTGGCAGCCTGGCAGGAAGAGAAAATGGGTCTGGGGTGGAGGAGAGGAGAGGAGAGTGAGGGGGGAGGAGAGGAGAGCGTGGCATATGTGGGTGCCTGTAGGGGGGAGGCGGGAGATAATGCAGGGTTTTGTGTAAAAGTGTGTCTGTGTTTGAGCTCCATCACCTTCCGTCTCCACAAACAGTGGCGTTAGTTGGTGATCGCATATTGTGCCTCGTCAGTCTGGGAACTGTTGAATATTTTTTTTAACCTTTAGATTTACTCCTGCACGGTAAGACATTGGTGTTGGAGACAGTGGACTGAGTTAAAAAATATGAATAATTTGCATGTGTTATTCATGTTTCCCTTACTCTGCAGATCTGTAATATAGATTTTATTTCATATAAAAGCAAACTATAGTTTTATGTGAGTAATCAATCAGGAACAACACTTTTTACATCATTTTTGTTAAAAAAAATAATGTAAAAAAACATAACTTTTTACGTGTAATATAAAAAAACATGACTACATGAAATATAAAAAAACATGTCTTTACATGAAATGTAAAAAAAATGACTTTACATGTAATGTAAAAAAAAACATGACTTTTTACATGTAAAACCAAATTCTTTTTACATGTAAAACCAAATTCTTTTTACATGTAAAACCAAATTCTTTTTACATGTAAAACAATACTTTTGACAAGTAAAACATTACTTTTTACGTGTAAAACATTACGTTTTACATTATTCAAGACTGGAGAATTGACTCTTGGTATTTTTTATTATTCATTCAAAAATCATGAAAATCAGTTCGTAAGATTCAGGCTTAGTTGATTTGGCAAAGCAGGTTTTAATTTAGCCAACATTGTGTTCTGGTAAATTTAACTTTCTTAAAATAAAAAAAAAGTTCAGATGAACAGTGAGTTACAAGATTGTTGTTTCACTTCAGTTTTTTTTTTTTTTTTTTACCTTTTTCTGTTCTACATAATCCAATAGCTGTGTCAAAGTCTAACACTTTAATTTGCCAATGAAAATCAAGCAGAACTTTCTCCCATTCTCTCCGTTTCAGCTGACTCTCCCTCCGTGAGGCCTCCGTCTGTACGAGCGGCATAAAATCCCGTCTACTCCTCATAATTGCCCAACAAAAAAACCCCGTTGTCGCTTTGTCCCCTCGGCTCTTACGCTCATTAGAGTCCATTTAAGGAGGAAGAATAAACTATGCATAAACCACAGACGTCCACCCTCGTGTTGCCCACACAGACGAGTTCTACTCTCTAATGGGTTCAATGGCAGCTTTTGATCCTTTCTGTGGAGGATTTGGAGCTCCTCATTGGTTCTTCTGCCATCTGTACGTCGAAGTTCTTACTTGGCAAAAAATACAACACTTACAACCGAAGGAAACAGTATCAGCAACAATACAAAGATCATGAATATCAATGCTGTTAATGCGGCGATGGAACTTTTGCTAAGAGAGTTACAGTGGCCACCAGAGAGCAGCAGAGTGTGCACTGAAAAATGAGACTTTAAGCATACAAATATATTTTTTTCAGAGAAAAAAAAAAAATCAAAACAAAAAGATTCCCTTCAAAATAAAATAAAACAAAAAGTGATTCTTCTTCTTTTTTTCCCATGATTGATACACAACAGCATTTAAACACACACCAAACAACAAAGTGAAACAGCACTGTGGGAACTTTTGTGTGTGTACACTTGGAGAAAATGTGTTAAAGATCAAGTATCCTCAGTGTTGCTCACATGAGTCGATCACTTCCAGTCTCCCTTTATTCAATTAGCACTACTCAAAAACATGTGGATAATTTGGAAGCCTAATCATTTTTCCCCTTTTTCCCTTCGCTTCTTTGGGGTGGGTTTGGAGTCAGATTCCAATCCTCTGACATTAAAAAGGGGGAAATAAACGACAAAGGGGCCCTGCAGGTTTACATTAGAGACCCTAATTGGTTTTGGCTAGAACGGACCGGTCGCGTTGCCAGACGTTGCCCTTTGTATTTTCCCCCCGTGCTGCAGTGCAGAGAGCGAGAGGTTGGGATCGTTCCGAGATCCCTCAGGGATACGTTCTCGTATCGTAATCGCATTTTTATGTACTGATTTTATGTATCGTTTTTACGTACTCGTGTTTGAGAATCAATGTCATGCATGTGGTGTGTTAGCTGCACACACCGCTGATGCAATATTCTCTGTGTTTTTGTAAAAGCTGCGTGTGCCTCTGTGTTTGTTTGTATCAGGCTGCGAGCCCAGTATCCTTCTGGCTCCCTCTGGTCTCTGCGTGGGTCTTTTTCCACCAGCGCTGCCACCTGTTAGTGCTTTACTCAGGCCCCAGGGCTACATGGACTACAGAACCTTCCAGATTTTTGCTCATCAGGCCCATCAGATCGAGCGCTCCACCTCAAATCTGGCTCCCATTTGGTTAAAAGAGGACCAATCTGGGCTGGATTCCCCGGCGTATTCAAGCCGAGTCAAGATGGTGACGCTTCAAACTGAGCTGACTTTGATTAATGACTCACGAGCGACAACATTTCAAGCAGTTGTCTGTGCTGCTGGTGAACACTTAAGTGTTTTTAAATGTGGTTTTCCAAAGGGGGTTTGGGGGGTGTGTGTATTGGTTTAATGACTGAATCCTATCACTTTACGACCACAACAGAGGACTCGGCCTCTCGTAAATGCGCCGCTAATATGTGATCAACTAACAGCTGGAACAGGGGTGAAGTGCAAGTTCAAGAAATGAAAAACCCAACCCTGAAGAGTGTCAATAAAGACGTGATATATTTTTATCCGCGCTCCCAAACCTCAAACAGCATCATCAGAGCCCTGGTGTCACGTCCCATTCCGTGAGACCTCTGAGCTTTCCGTCCCATTGTCTGTTTCCACTTTAGCGCAGTCTCCTTGTCTATTATTTCACAGAGTGTGGCAACCTGGATCAAAACCTCAAGACAGAGAGTGAGGGGAGTGACCGAGGAGTTCGAGGGGGAAAGGAGCAATAGAAGAGAAGTAGAAAGGCATTAACTGTCAGGGAGAATGTGAAGCTAATTGAAGCCAGCTCTGCACAGCTGTTTCTTGTTGCTGTGCAGCCTGCATGGAGCGGCTGCGAGGACAGGATCCAGATGTGATCCTGCGCCGGCTATGACTCGTCAATAACAGTTCTCCGGAATAGCAGCCACGCAGGAGACAGAGGGCGCGAGGAGCCGCGGAGGTGCACCGTCCCACCCATATCAACCGGACCATTGTCCCAACTCCGAACAACACCCGCACTCCTCAGCTTTTTTTACTTTTATTTTCAGCTCATTGTTAACACCCCTATTCCCTCGTGCCGCCGGTCCACCGCCCTGACCACGAGATCCGGGTGTCACCTGACAGCAGAAACATCGGTTTGACACTTGTGACTGTCCAAAAAAAATGGCGTCTCACAAGTTTGCAGGGTGGTTTTGCATATTTTTTTCCATAAGGCTTTTGAAACGTTGATGCAAAGGGGATTAATGTGTCTTTTGTGTCGTCGAGAAGAGTTTCTTCAATGAAGGACCGTGTGCAGGCATTTATTCACCGAGAACCTTTTATGTGGGAGGATTAGAGGAGAACAAAAAAAAAACCTAGTCACAGAAAAATAAAATTAAGCAAATGAAGGAAACTTATCAACACATTAATGCTTTTTAATGCCCTTGTTTCTCAATACCCAAACCCAAACACCCAGCCCTCCTGCCATCATATCCCACTTGGCTTAGACAAAGGGGAGTAAGCATCAGTTGCCCCCTTTTTCTCCCAGGGTTACTCCGACACTTTTCTCACCTCCAGTTTTTCTCCTCCATTCGGTCTCCCTTGGTTTATCCCCCCCTTTGTTCCCCCTTCCTCCCTGACCCTCTCAGCCCTCGTCCCCATCATCATCATCATCCCCTCCAAGCACAGCACAAGTGCAGCTGGCCTCCTGTCATGTCCTGGAGAGAAGCTGATATCCAGCTGCACAGCTGAGTTCCCACTGGAAACTGTAAACAGATTTAGTCGGTATCGCAACTTGAACATGTCATCTTTTATGTTCCCACGTCAGATTCAACCCATTTCAAGAGCAATGTTTTAGTAGAACAAGCGTGTGGTTCTACGTATGTATGTAAAATAGTCATTTGTCAAGACAACCAGGATATCACCATTTTTAACAATGTGCATGTGATACAAATGAACAATAAATGTGTTACAAACTGCAATAAATCCACACGATCAACTAAAATCGTAACTTCAAATAGAAAGACGGACAAAAACAACAGGGAAAACAAAGACACGTTGTACTTTAGTAGGACCGTAGATCAGGCCTAGGCAATTATTTTGACTCGCGGGCCACAGGTGGTACTAAAATTTGAGTCAAAGATTGAGTATTTCTTACAAAGATAAATGATGAGTAAAGTATTGAATAAGGGCTAAATGTTCAAAAGCTTTTAGCATTTGAGACTATATTGGTGAAATGCTGGCTTTGCAAGGACAATGCACGAGGATAACGATAATATAAAAGTATAATCTGGACAAGTTGGCCGGGCCAGATTGATACGCCGAATGAGCCGCATCCGGCCCTCGAGCCTTAGTTTGCCCAGGTCTGCTCTAGAGGGACAGAGTTCTGGATTCAAAAAAGTGATATAACGATGTATTGCAGATAGCAAGACATTTTAGTTTGACTTGTAATTTGTTTAAATCTTAATTTCTATCATTGTTGACAATAAAAAAAAAGAAGAAAAAAACAGTTTGATGTTTCACACCAAGGCTAAAAATCAGTTGTAGGTTGTAAACCAATCGGGAAAAGTTAAGGGTAGGGTTGTCTGATCTGATCTTTTTTGCCGATATTTTCCGAAACTTGATATCCCCATATTGTCCAAGCACTTAATTTCCTATTGAGGCTAACGGAGTATTTGTTTATTATTTACATTAACTACAGTATGAATTTGACCTTCAGTGCTGCCATCTAGTGACTTCCGCTTTCATATACAGCCTTTTTTTTTCCTCCATTTTTGGCAAGGCCTGGCCATTGTATTACTGGAAAAAAAAGGGATACCGATTCTTACAGTTGTAACGTAATGTTAATATCGGGATGATAACATGGACAGCCGAAATCTTGGCACATACCTAGTTCAGAGATACGAAATTCCTTCACGTCTTCCCCCAAATCTTTGACCTGGTATTTGTTGATAACTTTCCTATTTATAACAAAGACAACGTCTCGCAGCCTTGACTCAGTTTCACATCAGGGACAGACAAGCGCGCTCAGATGCCGCGGCCGTGACACGGAATCTCAGTTTCCCCTCAATAACTCACACACCACAGCCCTCCCCTACAAGTTTTACGACTTTCGTCAAGTTCACGTTGTCTGTCCCGTCTCTGATTTAGGTCCCGGGCCTTGTGCTGTCAACAAATATGCTCTGCACTTCTGCTGCACACACACACACACACACACACACACTCTTAAAACTTGCACTCCTCGCCGTCTGTTCCTCTCGCCTCGAGGTTCAAGTGCTCTCCGCATGCTGTTGTTTGTGTGTCTTGTCCCCAGCCTGCGTCCCTGCTTGTTTTCTTTGCTTGTTTGTCCTAACAGAGGTCTGCGGCGAGATGTCACACCCGCGCGCTAAGACACAGGTGCTGCCGCAGACCTGTGTTGTTCCGCCCGGAGATGTTTGCACAGTTTGTTCCGCCTGGAAATTGGGCAAAAACAAAACGGATCGCCCAGGGGAGGATGGTTTGGTTTGATGAACAATAACAGGTTAGTGATTGAAAAGGAACAAATGAGTCTGTGAAGTACAGGAGGATACTGTATCACAACAGTGACACGTCCAAACATCCCTGAGGCTCATCCTGGGGGGACGCCAACACATGTCACGACACGTGTAGCGGTTTGGGGGGGGAGGGAGAGGGAGACAGGCCCGGAGGCAGAGTCTCCGCACGGCCAGGTGTTCCTCGCGCTGCTGCCAGATGAACCACCTGCACAACACAGGTGTGACCATCAACAGGAAAGAGCACAACACAGCTGTGTCGCTCCTGCAGCCTCAGGGAGGCGGCGACTGGAAGCGTCCGCTCCTCGTAGCAGGAGCTGCAGCCGTGGTATCGCTGCCTGCTCCTCAGATGTAACATCCACACCGACGTCAGCTTGGGTTTTTTTGGAGATTTATCACTTCTCTCATTTTATTGGTTCACACAGTTTCACGCTACTCTGTTTTACACGGACAATTCCTCAACTTGGACAGGAAACTGTGCATTGTCAGTGATCAATCTCAGATTTGGACTTTGATCGATGCACGTACACAGGTCGACACAAAAAGAAGACACCGTTGCTGCAACGGTCTGAACAACTGGTGTGACAGAAGAATTCCTACCCACTCTTTTCCTTCCATCCTGCCTTGCTTGCGTCCATTTTTTGCTAACCCTCTGCTTAGTTCCTAGCTTCCTTTGCTTCCTTTGATCCCAAATTCTTTTTTTGCATCCGTCCATTTTGAAGATATTCATCAAGATAGGGACTGTCCCACACTAACATCACGATGACTGATCCTTCCTTGAAGGTTTTTCCCAACAGGTGGACGGTAAGAAGGGGTCTTGTGGAATAGCCTTTGCTTTTCCCAGACCTTACACCACTAGACCTGTTCATGGGGACACCAGGAAGACACAGTCTATGCTAGAGTTGCGGAATTGGGAGCAACCGTTGAAAATAAATGCATGCATATACCAGGAGAACTGTTTCATGACGTGGCAATTCCATAACTTTGGTGTCTGGAAAACCCCTGAAAAACGGGATAAGCCGAAAGGAGACACACATATGCACATGCCTTGATATCCCAGAGGGAATTCCAAAGGAATTATTAAGGTTCTATCCATAATACACTATGGATATCCTCTTCTCATTTTTGCCTATACCTACTTTTGCAGAATTCCATAATCTCCAGATACCGCAGCAGCTGTTTGGTCGCATTATTTGCCGCCGCCTGCATGCGTGCCTCGCAAGCAGAGGGCAGAAAGTCGTGGGTTCGACTCCCGGAGGAACTACCAGCGTTGAGAACGTTATTGCACTCTGTAAGTCCCTTTGGAAAGAAGTGTCTGCAAAAAGTTTGTTGCACTAAATAAGATGTTGCAGTTCAGGTCTGTGTGTGGGCTTGTCCCGTCTCTGTAATACATGAGGTTGTTTATGAGAACGTTTCATGTTTATGTTCAGTTAATTGAAAACAGGAACCCCGGGGAGTGTAATCTGTGGGTACGTTTCAGAATATTTGACGCATTGGTGGATTTATACATGCATCGCTTCCCGAGATGCGATATTTCATCCCATCAGAGCATAGATGGCGCTGCAGCGGTGATATAAGCGCAGCATTGTCGATGGATATGACTTAGAGGGAGTCACTGGTGAGGAGAAGTTTTGCATCTGGCCACAAACTTGGCGTGGCTGCACGGAAACTTCGGGAAGATGCAGCCAAGCAATTGTGTGACTGGCCACTTATAAATTTCAGGCACACATGCAGCCAGTCTTTGACTTGTCCATAAAACACACTCTCTAACTTTTCCTTTCACACATAAACTCGGGCTCGTGCACAAGTTTTCCCTCCTTCCTCTCCGCACTTCCTTTAATTCACTCATCCCGCTCCGTCTGCGTCTCCCATTCGCACTCCGAGACAGACCCGTTGCACCCGTGTGTCTCCCCTCTATGTGCCGAGTGTAACGGGAGATCTGAGGGTTTTCCGTGGGTGAGTGGGCGGGTCAGGCCTTACTTAAACTAATGGCTCCCAGCAGTGTTGAATAGCCAGACACACTGGAGCCGAGGCCTGAGGTTTTGGAATGCCACTGAAGGCTCAATGCCTGCCTTTCATCGGCACCAAGAGAAGGAGAGAAAGAGGGAGAGTGAGAGAGAAAATAAGGAGAAGGAGGAGGCGGAGGGGAGAGAGGGAACTACGGGACCTATTTGTTATGGGTGATATGAGAATGACTGAAAAGGAAGGCACAATAAACACAGAATGGATGGTAACGGGGGCAAAAGAGTGGAGGCGTGTTCAGCCTGGTGGGATTTCAGGAGGGGCCGACGTAGCAGCCACCGGTTGCTTTTTTTGTGTCCCTGGAACTTTGTGACCGGCCACTTGAATTCACCGGCTTTAAGAGGAGTTGTAAAAAAAAAAAAAAAAAAAAAAAGGGGGCTCGAGTGTAAAGGTTCCCAAGAAAATTTACAAAACAAACTCTTAACTTGTTTGTGTTGATGCTGACGCTAACACTGATTTGTGTAAACTTGTAAATCTGGCTTGGGTAAGAATGCTATTAGCGAGGATACAAAAGTGAAGAATAGAAGGATTTGGCTCCAAACTGTTGGATGTTTTTTTTTTTTTTTTTTTTAATTTGAAACAGTGGTCACCAAATTTCTTTTTCCAAAAAAAAAAAAAAAAACGAGAAACAAGAACCACTTCAAGGACACTCACTAATACTAAGCTACTGATTTGGTGTAGATTTAAACTATGTAATAATCAGAAGTTCTGGGACATACATAGTGACCACTCCACTGACCATCATGGACCCAGTTTTATTTTTTTGGAACATATCCTGGGGGGACACCTAAGGTAGACCATGGTGCTACCAGGAGTCCTTTAGCACCAGATCGGTGTCTCC
>JAFBJS010008172.1:22782-72781 GCA_016785265.1 Paraplagusia blochii
AAAAAAAATTTTTTTAAAAAAAAAAAAAAAAAAAAAAAAAACGAAACAAGAACCACTTCAAGGACACTCACCAATACTAAGCTACTGATTTGGTGTTGATTTAAACTATGTAATAATCAGAAGTTCTGGGACATACATAGTGACCACTCCACTGACCATGATGGACACAGTTTTTTTTTTTTTGGAACATATCCTGGGGGACACCTAAGGTAGACCATGGTGCTACCAGGAGTCCTTTAGCACCAGATCGGTGTCTCCTGGTCTAAGAGAACTGGAGTGTCTTACAATAGACTGACTTGTCTAGGCTTGTCCCCCATTTTTTTTTCCAGCAGTTACCACAGCGAGTCAACAATTTCCATCTCACCCTGTCCTCTGTATCCTCAACTCCAACTACCTCCATGTCCTCCCTCACTGCATCCATCAATCCCCTCTTTGTCTCCTACCTGGTAGCTTCATCTCTAGATGATTCTTCTACCAATGTAATCCCTCCTCTGAACATGTCCAAACCATCTCAATCTGTCTCCTCTAGCTTTGTCTCCAAACCTTCCTGTCTGTGTTGTCCCTCTAATCACCTCATTCCTGATGCTGTCCATCCTTGTCTCTCCTAAAGAGAACCTCAGCATCTTTAACTCCTCCACCTGCAGATCTGTCTCTTGTCTTCTACCTATTCCTAGTGTCTCAGTGGATCATAACAGGATTAAAACACAATACCACAATCTTCAGTCTTCTGACCATCATCATTGGAAATGTGACCAATGCTCAAAAAGCCCAGGGACAGAACCATTTTGACGCTTTTTGGACTAGTTCTGTTTCTTGTAACACCCTATAGAGACCATGGGAGCTACCAGGTGGCCCCAGGCACCAGGATGGTGTCCCTAACTCTCAAAGGCTAACGTCAAACATTAAGTTATACAGTAACAAAATCCCTTTTTGAGCCAATTATCATGAAATCTGTTTTGTTCACATTGGCGAAACATATTACCTGATTTATAAAACTGAATCTTCTAAGTCCCGGTAAAGAGATACTGCAGTATATTTGTTTGTTGGGTTCATAAATATGTGACAAATATATCAGTTCCAAGCTGGGAAGATTTCAACACCGTCTGGATTTTTTTTTTGTCCACGTCTTCTCCCATTTTTAAGATCCGGCGACGCGTAGATATTTTCCTACGAAGACAGTATAAAGCACCAGTGCCGTCGCTGCTCAAACCACATACAGCGTGATGACAGAAAGAGCCAAAAATAATGCTCTGAGAAAACTAGAGTGTTGGATGTGTTGCCTAAATCGATTGTCCAGAAGGCACATCTTAGAAAGCCATTGTGGTTGACCATCGATATTAAAGAGGAACGAAAATAAATACAGATTATTCTTTGATGCCTGTGTGCGCGCGTTGTTCTGGGAACCTCAGCCTGAAGTAATCTTCAGAGTTCACTGTCCAGAACCAGATTATACAGTAAGGAAATTACTTCTGTAATTCTGTACATACGACATACTTATCTGGGAGAAAAAAAAAAAAAACAACCACATCAGCTTTGATTTCCAGAAAAAAAAGACGCATTTTCCCCAAACATCCTTTGGTTACAATAATCAGTTCTCCAGACAGACACAGATATTAGATAAATGTGCCGTACAAGATGTAATGGAAACTCTGGCCATGTGAGAGTAGACAGACAAATCTGAGGCTGCATCAGATTAGCCACCATCAGGAGTTGGAGCAGTGATGGTATGAAGACGGAGGAGGAGGAGGAGGAGGAAGGAGGAAAGCCAAGGAGGTGGAGAAAGATGCTGGTTGGTGCCTTTTAGGGTTAGTGGCAAAGCGCAGAAAGTGGATTTCTCTTCGTCCTCTGTCAACTGGTCCTCCTTGGGGGTTCAGCAACCAGGACCAGCAACCAGGTGACACAGTCAACTTAGTCAATCAACCAGACTGAGGGTGGAGGTTTGTTTCCACAGGATCACAAACAGTGACGGGTTTGAATGATCGTAGACTCATGAGGAGCTGTTGTGTTTTTACACCAACTATAAATAATGTAATTTAAAGGAAAAAAAAAGAAAAAAAAAGTAAGACAGGGGTGGGCAAACTAAGGCCCGGGGGCCACATGCGGCCCGTTGAGCCTTTTAATGCGGCCCGCCACCCCTGTCCAAATTAAATAATTTATTTATATTATAATTATACTTCCGACTTTTCCCTACAATGCCTGCGTTTTCCCAGTAGATGACATTATAAAGGCTATTAGAAATTTAGTATTTTGGGTTTGACACATGACTTTTACTTGCCATTTATCTTAGCTTACACGAACGCTCCATCTCTCTGCTCTTGACTCGAAATTTTAGGAGAAATTGTGGCCCGCAGGTCAAAAAGTTTGCCCACCCCTGTTGTAAGATGTTGGCAGGACTTTTCTTGTTTGTCTTGTTTAATTCCTTTTAATTTTTTAAACTGTGGAGTTAATACAAATTTTATCTCCTGAAACGTTAAAAGATTAAATTCCTTTTTGTCATTGTGACGTTGTGATTCACACAACGAAATTTGTCCTCTGCATTTAACCCATCATCAAAGTGAGCAGTTTTTGAGCGCCTGGGCAGCAGTGTGTGGGGACCATGCCCAGTGCACCTCAGCAGTAACTTGGCGGTAGGGGGATTCGGACCGGGGACGTTGCGGACCCAAGTCCACTTCCTTAACCACTAGGCCACCACTGCCACCAAACTTCTAATTGGAGGAGACACAATGTCCGTCTACCTGACAGAGATACAGACTGAAGGGTGGGTCGGTTCCAGACCATGTGGTCCTGTGGAGGCACAGCCTAAAGGCCAGATCAGTGGTTCTTAACCTGGGTTCGGTGAGTCGGTCTCAGGGGTTTGGTGGAGCCTCTGCTGCGGAGGTCAAGACACCACGGAGGTCAAGACACACCAACTCACCCGACTAAAGTAGGATTCGGTGAATGAACTTATGACACTGATGGGGTTCCGTAGCTCCAACAAGGTTCAGAACCACTGGACTAGAGTTTTGTTTCCACCGAATCACTAAACTATTTTCATCCTTTTATCCGTTACCTGGTCTTGGGGGCAGCAGGAGTCTCCACCACTGCCACCCAAATCACACTGCTCCACACTGTGAGCCTTCCTGTGGGTGGTGAACCCATAATCAGAGCCCACCTGGAGCCTTGCTGACCCAAATCCACTTCCTGAACAGCAGGATGATTCTGATGAAACTAAGTTTTTGGGTTTACACCAACAGAAGTTTCAACTCCTACTCCACCTGTCTCTAGTCCCTCCTCCACCTTAGTCCACTCAGACAGAGACATGATACAAGTCCAATCTAAACTTCACCCAATAACACACAGACCAGGCAGAAACAAACAAACATAAAAAAACAATGACAAACTCATAAAGAAACGACAAACTAAAACCAGCATCACACCAACAACAATCACACAACCAACAACCCAACAACTGCAGACTGAGGCCCAGGTGTATTTATACCCAGGACACCATGTGACCTGAATGAGACTGATTAACAGAGGAGCACAGGGAACAGGTGAGTCAGGTGAACTGATTGAACCTGGTGAAAATAAAACAGATAGAAGATCAAGATCTGAATAATATTCATAATCATAAACAATGATTCTTGATACACAAATACTGATGTTTGTCATTGTTTGTTTTTCTACGAAAGGAAAGGAAATAAATAGAGTTTTTAAAGGTGTTTGGGAAAAATACAAAAACCAGAAACTTTTGGCATTTTGTTTGGGGCAGAAGCAAAGTAAGAATTTTTTTTAACACCTAAACACCTAACTTTGTATGTATCGGACATGGCTATAAACATAGTTGGCACCCCCTGCAGGGTAGGGAGGGGTATTACAATTATTCAAAAAATACAACCTCCAACTACCTCCATGTCCTCCCTCACTGCATCCATCAATCTCCTCATTGTCTCCTACCTGGTAGCTCCATCTCTAGGATCCTTCTTCTACCAATGTCACCACTGTCCCTCCTCTGAACATGTCCAAACCATCTCAATCTGTCTTCCCTAGCTTTTTCTCCAAACCTTCCTGTCTGTGTTGTCCCTCTAATCACCTCATTGCTGATCCTGTCCATCCTTGTCTCTACTAAAGAGAATCTCAGCATCTTTAACTCCTCCACCTCCAGCTCTGTCTCCTGTCTCCTTTCTATTCCCAGTGTCTCTAATCCATCCATCATGGCTGGTCTCTCCACCGTCCCTCCACCTTAGCTGACTGTCTTCTATCTCAGATCACTCCTGACTCTTTTCTCCAGTTGTTCCATCCTGACTCCACTCTATTCTTCTCCCCAGTCTCTTCCACAGTCTCCACTATTTTTAATTTTTAATTATTTTTAAATTTATTTATCTGCTGTACTCCCTGTTTCATCAGCGCGTCCAGCCCAGTGAAGTCATTGGTGGTTGTGAGTCCCAGCAGAAACAGAAACTGTTCTGGATCATTTATTACACTGTGTGACGAGAGACTGAAAAGTTCACATTTGCAGCCATTGTGTGCAAATAAAATGTCATCAGTTCCGACTTTACGAGCGTGGACTGGGAACACCTCTGGCTGTGGCTGGGAAAGTCATTCCGACTTCTACTACAATGCTTTTCCCAGCTTTGTGGGAATCTGTGTCATCGTTTCTCAGTGATTTGGCCGAAGGTCTTTCAGACGGTTTTCTAACTCTGTGGAGCTGCACAGCAGAGATCATCAACTGGCGGCTCTTGGGCTGAAACTGTTCCGCCTAACAATTAAATCTGGTCTCTGATTGGATTCCAATGTAAACACTACATAATAACGAGGTGATTTTATTGGAGAACCCCAAGATGTCGGTGTGTGGAGTCTCTGGGGACGGTGCCATACTCACCGATAACCTGGCAGCTGGTGGATTTGAACCCAAGACCTTCCAGACAGGAGCCCGGCTCCTTAACCACTAGGCCTTGGGATGGCTTCTGGTTCGAATCCCTCATCTACCAGGTTGCCATCGAGCATAGCACCATCCCGACCCACCAAGCTATGAGTTGCTGCACCACCTACAGAAAAGCTAATAGTATGGAGCAGTGTGATTTGGGCTGCAGTGCTGGAGACTGACTGAATGAATCAATGAAAGAATAAATCAGTGTAGATTTACTGTAAATGTCGGAAAAGTGGTTTGGAAACAACTGTTTGATTGATGTTGATAAAATGATCCTTGATTCATGGATGTAATAATTCCCAACGTTGTATAATTCCCTAAAAATCCCCTTCTTGTTTCCCATGGCTCTCATTTTTTTTTGCTCCGTTTTAAAATTGTTTACCGCTTCCAAAAGTGGACGATAGTCGAGGAAGCATGTAAACAGAAACAGATGCTTCTTATTTTTCTCCCCCGTTGCCTCTCTCTCTCTCTCTCTGTCCCCACGTCTCTCTGTCTCTCGCTCACCCTAGCACACAACGCATGCTAGCTGTCTGCAGCGTTGAGACAAAACAACTGCAGCCATGTGTTATGCATACAGTGTTTCCATTGAAAACAACACTCTCCTCCGACAGTCTTTGGTGCTCTTTATGTGTACGGACATAAAACAACAATCACCTCTGTTCCCAAAAATGTAAAAAAGCAAAATAAAATGACTCCGCTTTAATTGAAAGATTGTATACCTCACACTGGATCAATGGTCATCAGCTTGTAGGCTGGATTCAGACCATTGAACCATCCAATTTCTATACCTATAGAAATATGCTACCACCTTTAAAACAGAGGGTAGGAAGATGTTATGGGTGTTAAATACCTAGAAAAAATGTGCTACCGCTCCTAAAAACAGAGGATAGGAAGATTTTATGGGTGTTAAATACCTATTAAAAGTCTTTTCATTTCAGCTTGTCCCTTTTTCTCCACCTATTCTCTGAATCTTCTACTCTAACTCCAACTATGTCCTCCCTCACTGCATCCATCAATCCCCTCTTTGTCTCCTACCTGGTAGCTCCGTCTCTAAGATCATTCTTCTACCAATGCATCCACTGTCCCTTCCCTGAACATGTCCAAAACTTCCTGTCCGTGTTGTAAAAAATGTTACTACCCTTAAAAGGGTAGTAAGATATTATGCGGTAGGAAAATATTATGGGTGTTAAATATCTGTAAAACATGATACTACTCTTACAAGATAAGGCAGGAACATGATATGGAGGTTAAATATCAATAAAATATGTACCCGCCCTAAACAGAATAAGTAGGAAGATATTATGGGTGTTTAAAACCTCTAAAAATATGTTACGACCCTTAATAGAAAGGGTAGGAAGGTATTATGGACATTAAATACCTAAAAGAAATGTTACCACCCTTAAAAGAAAGGGTAGGAAGATATTATGGGTGCTAAATACCTATTAAAATGTGGTATCATGCTTAAAAGAAAGGGTAGGAAGATATTATGGGTGTTTAAAACCCCTAAAAATGTGTCACCACCCTTAATAGAAAGGATAGGAAGATATTATTGGTGCTAAATACCTATTAAAATGTAGTACCACCTTTAAGACATAAGGTAGGAAGATACTATGGGTGTTAAATATCTGTGAAAAATGATACTACCCTAAAAAGATAAGCCAGGAACATGATATGGATGTTAAATATCAATAAAATATGTACCCGCCCTTAACAGAAAGGGTACGAAGACATTATGGACCTTAAATACTAAAAAAATATGTTACAACCCCGTAAAGAAAGAGTAGAAAGATATTATGGGTGTTTAAAACCCCTAAATATATGTCACCAACCTTAATAGAAAGGGTAGGAAGATATTATTGGTGCTATTAAACCTGGTGGTACCACCCTTAAGACATAGGGTCGGAAGATATTATGGGTAGGAAAAAACTTCAGAACACAGTCCCTCAACTTTCCTCCAAAATTAACAACTACTACTAATATTTTTGAGTTTCTGGACGTCTATGTCTCTGTCCAGAAAAGTACTGATGAATATAATAAGTCAACAATTTCCCAGAAGTCTGAGCAGTATTTTTTACAAACCTCTGACAAGTAGAAAAATACTCACACATACTAACATATATGGAAACTTTACTGCAGTGCTGTTGTCATGACTATCATGTTATACAGACAATGTGTTTTTTTCAGACATCAAGTGTCAACAGTTCAATCGAGACTTTTCTGAATAAAAAAACCCTGATGTCCTTGACTTGATATTGACTTTAAACAGAGGAGCCAGATGGACCTGGAGAAGCTCATCCATCCTTCAGCTCCAGCAGAACAGAATTCTGGCATGGCTTCCTGCAGTAACTGGACGGAAAAGAGATATTTTTTTCCTCAAATGACGCTTTAACTCCCAGGAACCATAATTATTGTCCCACTCTTTGAACTACATTTTATGGTTCTCAAATTTTATTTAATTTTTTTTTTTTCTGAAAACCGACCAACAGTCCACTGCCTGCTCCACACAATGACCTGCATTTTTAATCTACTGGCCTTTACGTCCCAGGTGTCAGCTGGAGCCCATTCTCAGTGTAACCTATAGCATGTGGATTACACCATGTGCACGGCTTCAGATGGTCGTCCTTCCTCATTTTCTATCGTTGGCCCTCCACCCCCGTCCCTCCGCGCCTCCTCCTCCTCCTTCCCTCTCCCTCGGCCACCTGGCCCTGTCTCTGAGCCTGCTGGCTGACCAGATGCACACTGAATAGAGGCAGCCTGTAAGAAGAGGAGGGGATGTAGATACTATTATGGGCTGTTTTAAGGCTTATATACAGTATTTTTTTTTATGTTATAAATAGGAGTGTGATATGACATGAGAATGACATAAAAATCACAATAATTTATATGGCTGCATATGATTCTGATTCAGATTGCTCAGAATATGTGAAAGACTTAAATAATAAAAAAAAAAATGTATTTATTAACATAATTCCACTTTGGTTTGCAATGTAAACCTACATTTTTTTTGTTTCCCTGTAAGAAACCTAAATATATTTTTAACAAACCTAACCTAACAATAATAATATGATATTATATGTTTTTAATATCTGAAAGACTTAAAAAAATGTATTTATTAACATAATTCCACTTTGGTTTGCGATGTAAACCTACATTTTTTTTGTTTCCCTGTAAGAAACCTAAATATATTTTTAACAAACTTAACCTAACAATAATAATATGATATTATATGTTTTTGCTGTAGAATCTGCTGTTGCCGTTGTCTTGCAAATGATGTTGACGAAAAGTAAAATCAAGGAAATAAAATAAATAAAAAAAAAATAAAACCTTTAGATAGAACATGTTTGACCTGGATTTTTGAGCATTTTCTGAGCTCACACGCCATTGTTAGAGTGGGACTCATCTCCCAGTTCTCTGTGATTCTTAACTGGTGGGTCGCAACCCTAAATTCGGACGCATGTTCAGTGAGTCTCAGGTCATTGCTGTGGAAATGTTGATAAATAACAATATTTCGACCGATTTTAGAATAATTTTTAATAAAGTCCAGTTCCTAAATGTTATATTAACCTGTCATTAAGGGGTGATGGCGGCTCCTGACGCCACTTTGTGATGTTGTATTTACCACATGAATACAGTGAACCTCACATTACACCTCTGAGGGGGTAAAACAACAGGGGTAAGTATGGCTGCAGGGCTAAATAAAGGGCTCCTCCATTATCTCGGACTCACTATGGACACTTCACTACAGCGGGACATAAATCAGAAGGTTTTACTCAGTGAAGAGCCATGAGTGACTCCTTCACCCGCTCCTCCAGGAGAACCCGGTGTTTGAGGACTCGGGTCCGAAGCAGCTGCTTTAACCAGAAAGGGTGAATGTTAGTATGTAAACATTTTAAAGAGAGGACGGGGGGGCAAAACAAGGCAGGGAATGGGGTTTTGCAAAGTACCCCCTCCACCTCCTCCACCTCCTCCGCACACACACTCATACATATGCACACACACTTTTGTCTCCTTTGGCACCGGCCCCTTGTTTAGCCTTTAGGTGCCAAAGCAATTAGTTATGTTAATTGTGGGATGCATTGCTGCTGAATGCAGGTTGAATGGAGCCAGTCAGCAGTGGATGATTGGCCTGGGTCCATGAAAGGAGGGTGGAGGTGTGGGGGTGTGATGTCACCGCTGCGCCCACCCCCTGGAGGAGAGAGGGAGGAGAAGAGAGTGTGTGGGAAAAAAGAGGAGGAGCAACAAGGCGGAGAGAGAGAGAGAGACAGAGGGAGAGACAGAGCTGGAGAGAGTGAGCAGCACAGAGGATGAAGATCCACTGAGAGGAGGAGAAGAGTCATCTGACACAAACCCAGGGTGAAATCTGAGAGAGGATTAAAAAGAAGACATTTGGAGAGAGACAGAGAAGGACAGACAGAGGAAAAGCCAAACAGCGCCGGGGTCGGTCCTCACAGGTTAACTGTCTCCATCTGGGTCCCATCTGTGTCTGTGGCTCTGGCCCTTCGCCACAGTGGAACTCACATATGTGGGAATGCAAACACATGTTTGACATATGAAGGCGTGGAGTCACAGAGAGACAGAGACAGAGACAGAGAGCAGAAGGAAAGGATAAGACAGCAGAGCCGTGACACCGCAGCTGACTTTCTCTACAGACCTGAGAGTGGACTCTACTAGAGAGGAGGTAAGAAGGACTGGGATTATCCTGTCAGTATTTATTCAGTCTAAAAAAATCCAAAAAGAAGTTCACGAAAAAACTGTTAGATTTAATAGTATTATTGTTTTCTTCAATTTCTTGTTCTTTTTCATGCCTGGTGCCACTAAAGGTGGAAGAAAACAATAAACAGGGAAACAGAAAATCCCTAAAAGTGCTGTTTTTGTCCAGAAAACCATGGAATATTGCTAGATATCAGCTCTGAGAATAAACTATTTTGTGTTGTTATCATTATATATACATATATGTCTGCGTGTATGTATTTTTTCTGGGTCAGTTGTCCAGATTTCTTTACACGTACCAGACCAATGAAGGAAAACTATGTGGATCTAAGAGTTTCTTTAAGCAACTGGAGGTGACGTTTCACTCGAAAACGTTCTACCTCTGTTCCTGGAGGCTTCTTTAGGTCAGTGGAGTTAAGGAAAGGGGAAGTGTGTGTGTGTGTGTGTGTGTGTGTGTTTGTTCTACACTGTACAGATGGTGCCTCATCCCTTTATCTCTTCATCCCTAGCTGCGGCGGTGAAGCCGAGCGGGGATGAGTCTTTGAACGTCACACTGTTGGTGCACATGGTTTGAGTTGAGATTTTGCTGAGTTTGTTCTTTCTCTCTGTGCTGTCATTGAACCACAGTAGGTTTTCTTGGTCCATAAAATATCCATTTCTCCGGAGCAGCCCGGGAATGTGTCACATTTGACCTTCTGCGGGGAAATCTCAACATGTCTGATGATGTTATTATTCCAAGATCTCAGATATGAAACCTCAAACACGCAGCCTCCTGTTGTGTTTGCTTTGTTTTGTTTATTTCCTTCCTCCGTCCTTGTCTCCGTCTTCTGAAACTTGTGTAAAGTACGACTCAAAGACAGCTGCTGTTGTCTCTGCACTCTGATTTAACCGGTGCAGCATCTGCGCGCATCTGCTGTACAGTATCTCCAACATATGGAACGGGGGGCAGAAAGTGCTGCGTCTGTCTTCCACGATCAGAGATCATCTGGATTCCAACTCACGGCAAATGCAACATTGTTGTTTGAGCTGAAGAGAGCGGTTGAAGATACTCTAGATGTTCATGTCCGTGAAGATTCTCATTTATCCAGATCATGAAGTCCAAAAAGTCAAGTTGTGAGCAACTGATCTTCTTCTTGGAGCTGAAAGACATTTCATTCCTCAACACTGTGTGGATTCTGGTTGTGTTTTACCGACCTCTTACGGCGCCCGAAAATCTCGGCAACGTTTGATGGATTGTCAGAGCTTTACTATTGTCAGGAGGCTCGTGGAGTAGTACTGTAGTATACTGTGTTTGGACAGCATGGAGTAATACCTGAGACGAAGCAGATTTCAACGTAAAACCAACGAAAATACGGCCAAAGCAACGTACACAGGAAGATCAACGTGATCAAGATTGCAAATCCTCCGGGAATCGAACCCAGTACCCTGTACTGCAGTCCTGCCTGGTTATCTGCGGGTGTAGATGTGTCTGTGTTTGTGTGTCTGGTGGAGGTGGTGGAGAGGCGAGCGGTCAGACCTGGCCAGTGTCACATCAGGCCAGGGCCGCTCCGTCAGGGAGATAGGAGCGCCTCGCTGTCGGCTGCAGAGTCTCAAGGCAGAGAGGTCTGTTTGCTCTACTGGACACTGTCTCCGTCCTGACAGAAGACAGTATCCTGGGTGAAGATAGAGGACTTCAGGTCTTAGTTTGAATCAAAATATTATCGTTTTAATTTTATTTCCAGTGAACTCCGGGCTGTTTTGTTTTGAAAGTGTGTCACAGAGAGTTTTGTTTTTCCCCCTGGTCACATACACTCCAAGTAATTGTATGTGTGTGTGTCTCAGTGTGTGTGTGTGTGTGTGTGCGTGGGCTTGCATGTGTGCACCAGATGTCTTGTAGACATTATGTCTGCAGCAGTACAAGGTTGCTTGTCCTAATAACGTTCTGCAGCAATTTTTTTTTTTTTGTACTTCTCTCCGACCTCAATCCCAGCTGTGAGTTTCTCATCCAAAGAGACTTGTAATAAACCAGAGACGGGGGACCACCGTGACCCTCTCTCACTATCACAAGCATTTGTCCACAAAAGCCCCCATTTTTTTTTTTTTTTTCCGACACAGATACAGACTCACGCATTCACACTGAGAGCGGAGCAGCTGCGTGAAGGCTTCGATGCAGGAAGTGCTCTATTAGTTCCAGTTGTGAGGACTGTGATATCTGTCCCCGGGGGCGCCGTGAGTGGAGAGGCCTTTGGATCAGTGGGTTTTCTCCTGCTCTTGTGGTGCAACCGTCTTAGGATGAAGGAGACAGACGTGAATTTGGCAGAAGCCACAGTTACACCTAATATAACGACATTATTTTTATCATGAGGAACATCTACGGGGACAACAGACTGGAAGGCAGAGGAGGGACAGTGGATACATTGGTAGGAGAATGATCCTAGAGACTGTCTCTTATACACATCTGAAAACTAAGTATTTACAATTCACCAGTTATAGTATTGTTTATGTCACATGTGTCAAACTCAGGACCAGGGGCCAAATCTGGCCCACAGCGCAATTATATGTGGTTTGCCAGATCACATATATGTACTGGAGTTGGCCCCAGTTTACAGACCCTATAGCAGGAGTATTGCCAGTATATGAAGCCACAGTTACACCCAATATAACGACATTATTTTTATCATGAGGAACATCTACGGGGACAACAGACTGGAAGGCAGAGGAGGGACAGTGGTTACATTGGTAGGAGAATGATCCTAGAGATGGAGCTACCAGGTAGGAGACAAAGAGGAGATTGATGGATGCAGTGAGGGAGGACATGGAGGTAGTTGTCAGAGTAGAAGATACAGAGGACAGGGGTAGATGGAAAATGTTGACTATGGCAACCCGTGAAAACACATCTACATTGTCTAGCTCTAGGTCTGGGAAAACGTCTAGACTCCATGGGCCACAATTGGTCCAAAAAATTGGAGGTCCAGTCAAAATATTGTCCCTATACCATCTATTGGTAAAACTTGCGTATTGCAGGAAAAATGCGGAGAAAAAAGTAATAATATAAACCAAAATATGTCTTTGTTGTGGAACTCTAGGGTCCAAAACCTGGTTGTGATCTAGTCCCGCCTGGAGCAAGGTCCCAGAGGGACTGGCATGGTGCGGTGTGATTTGGGTGGTGGTCATGGAGGCAGAAGAGGGAATAGTGGTGGTCCAAATATTTAGTTTTAAGCTTTTGACGGACCGGAAAAAATACCAAATGGTGCCAAATCCGGGCCCCTGGCCTTAGTTTACCCGTGCCTGGTCACAGCACCATCGGGGGTTGGACAGGGACAGAAAGAGGGAGGGTCTAATCATCATCACTCAGACATTGATTTGAGCATCACCACCTGTGCCTTCGTCTCTATCAGCTAATGCAGCCTGGTTGATGTTCAGAGGCGTGACTCAGATGGTCAGGTGACCCTCTGTTACCCCCAAGTGACCCACTCACTGACCCGGGACAAGAGCCTTACTTACTGGGCTGCTGTTGTCAGACGGGGAGGAGTCAGTTCACAGGCCTAATAGGCTGTAAAATGACCAGAACTGAAGAGTTCCAATGAACCGCCTCGTGTTCCACCATGTGATTAATCACCTGCGTTGGTGTTTATCGTTGTCCTCGATGGAGATGGAAGTAAAATGTAATTTGAGAATAAATCCATTGTGTTATATATTTTTGGGAAATATTTGGATCATTTTTACCAGTCGGGAGGAAAAGAGATTTTATCGGATTGCGATTCTTGTGTGTTTAATTGATTAATCGCGATTAACGACAATCAATTATGATTTATTATGATTATTCGTAGCTGCCCTGTGATCATTCAGATTAGAAATTGTAAGAATTTCACAGTCTTTATATTTACAATTCAAAGTTTTTAGCTGCAAAATGTGAAATGAAATTGTTTTTGTTATCAGTGTCGGTGGACAATGTCTTGTCCTCCATTATCTTGACTCCCTTTCTGTCTCAGACCAATACAGTGTGTTTTAAACGTATCCGTCCAAAACACCCCGAAGCATTTTGATTAAAAAAACATTTTAACATATGTTAAAACCATAAAGTACAGATGCTTGAAGAACTCTCCCGTCCACACGCTTGTCCTCCACCGTCTGATGTATTGTTTGGACCACAGCTGTCGTTCTAGTTTTACTTATGTGGATCTCACAACAGCTTGGACCTGTCAGCAGCTCTGACTGTGGACTTGACGAAGAAGTTCTGCTCTGTGGACACTCGTAGGGGCCAATGTAAAGTTTTACGTCGTTTTCTACTGTAAAGTTTTTTAGCAGCCGGTTTTATCCAAAGCTACTTACCGTACAGAGGGAGATTAACAAGTTGTCAAGCATGTAGTCGTTCTCGGAATCGAACCCTGGACTCTCTGCTCCTGAGGCTGCCAAACGTACCGTGTTGGTCGCATCACCATCTTACTCGGGCGAGCCTGGTCAGGATCAGGTAGATGGAGTATTTTCGTGATCCGATGACGTGTAAAAAGTCATGCAACAATGGCGAAAATGATCTTAGCCTTTTTTACACCATCTATTGGGCAAATGTGATCATTGCAGGGTAAAGGCAGAAAGATAATGATAATATAAATGAATAGTTTAGCGTATTGTTACGACCATAAGGCGCATCGTTCTAAAATGCACCCACACTTCCCCCTTTAAAGTTCTCATGTCCTCTATTACGTCCGCATTACAACAACAATACACACAGGCATACAAGTGTGCTATTTAAAGAAAGAGCGGGAGCAAAACAACGCCTACACTTCCCCCTTTAAAGTTCTCATGGTGTTCTCTGCGACGTCCATGTTAGAACAACAACACACAAAGGGCGCACTGCACTATAGGGGGCGCTTTAATGTGCGCCTTATAGTCGTGAAAATACGGTAACTTAGAAAACTTTGTCAGGCCGGATTAAATTGTCAAAAAAGGACCACATTCAGCCCTCGAGCCGTATTTTGAACTGGTCTGGTCTTACTGAATGGTTTGTCTTATAGTGACCATGTCAATACACAAAACCAATTAGACTTTGTATTTTGCTTATGTTTACCCATTATTATGTGGCGTGGTAAAACTTTGCCAAAGTTGAGCGAGTCAACGTCAAGTGTCAAAGTCTTCTCAGTCCTCAACATCTGGTTGGACCAATGCCCGGACCATTTGGCTGCGGAGGCGTCCGACACCTGGTTTTTCGCGTCAAGGGCTTGTGTTTTGTTTTATGGACTACTGTAACTTTCAAGTTCAGAATGTGTGCGTATGTGTGTCATAAGGGGAGAAAAACAACTGTATTTTTCCTGGCTGCTGTTAAAGTTAATTGTCGGGGGGTTTATAACGTATAAGAGCCACAGGGTCTCAATCCTCCAGACGGACGGAATGATATACATCCTCGGAGTTCCTCAGGGGACGTGTAAAAGTCTGTTCCTACTACAGGCGTTTAACCCTGGAGGAGAAACGTGGAGCAAAGAGGAAAACAGACAACAATCCGTCTTCATTTTAAGGCTCATACATCCTTACATTCTTCAGTGAATTGTTTTTATTTGGCGTTTTTTGGCTCCGTAGCCCAGCGATGATTGATGGCCACGCTAACCAATTAGTTCTGGGGAGGTGAGCCGGGTTGGAACCAGATAGGCACTTAATCCTCAGGCCCGGGCCCGGGAGGAGTAGGTGTGAGAGAGTGTGTGAGAGCGACAGCTTTCATGATTGACAGATCCAAATTGTCTCGCTTATGTCACAGTTGCTATTTGCGTGTGGGTGGACGTCCACACGGGCCCGAGGCGGGCCATTTCACAGGTGTGTGAGGCTGTGTGTTACCGGGGGGACGTTTGTCCCCTCTCAGACCAGCTGATGACCAACACAGCACCTGGCAACCAGGGAAATACATAATGAAACACTTCGGAGCAGAGCATCACTTGGACGAACAGGACGGGGACACGTGCTGTCTGTCTGCTGTTGAGCTTACGTTTCAGTCCTGCATTTGCGTCAGCCAGTGGGAATTGAGAAGTCAAGATACAATATGTGCAAGCGATGAATTATTTTTATTTTTGAATTTTCTTTTTTGGTTTTTGATTCTCAGCGCAACGCTTATTGACTCGCTCAAAATTTCTAACATCTCTAATGAAAATAAAAGTCTGTAATGCAATTTTATTGAGTAATTTTACTGCAGTATTTTATGGTTTCGAGTACAATGCATTATTCCATTAGTCTGACTTTCCTACCTTTGACACGTGGGCACTGTGCTTGTGTTTTTCCCTGTACTATTGGCAGGCGCCTGTCAACTGTCTTTTAGTTTTTCTCTCCTTATGCCACTAAGTACATTTCCATCCCTTGTCTCTCACTATTTTTTTCATCGTATGGCAATCTGGATTAGAGAAGTGTTTTTGCAATTATCTCGGTGAGTAACAGGGTCGAGCGAGGGCTCCTCTGAATGGAGGAAGTATCTCAGGGGAAATCTGAGGACTTCACTCCTCCAACACATCTCCTGAAGGTCTCAAACATGTTTTTCTCGTCCATCCCAACGAACGTACCCTCGCTGCCCTCTCGCTGTATCCATCTTTCCCCCGTCTCACCCCTTAATCAATCTTGCCACCTCCCCGTGTCTCTTTTTCCGAGGCAGAGCGAGAAGCAGCGTGTTGACATTGGGCTTCGTCCAAATAGTCTACAGGGCTGCGAGGTAGAAATGAGAGCCAAGAAAAACAGCCTGGCTCCAGGTCTGACAACCCAGTCGGGTCTTTCTGACGAAACCGAAAGAAAACAGTATTTTCTGTCCTTGTTATTTTTTTTTTTTGCCTCCCACCCGCCATCACCATCAGCATGACATTCTCCCCGCCCCCAGTTATCAGCTGATGTTTGTCACTGCGTCTCCTATGGAGATTCCATTATTTTAGTAAGAAAAATGTGTGAGAAATAATAAATCAAATATATACATTTCTGATTCCGATTTTAACCGATACCGAGATACCTCGTTTGCACCCAAAATTGATATAAAACTGTCACGACTCTTATGTGATATTAACTTTTTGCTGATAACCAATGTATCGTAATAGTCCCAACACCTATTGTACCAATTTGGTATCAACTGATACCGATATACTCAACTGTTGGTCACAAAATCGAGGTAAACGTCTCAAGACCCTATGTGCCATTCCACCTAGTTTGGCAAAACCCAACTTTGTGTTGTTGGGTCTTCAATATTGGAGTAAACACCAATAACAATCTTACGGATATACCGGAATTACGCTACTATTTTGCTGATTATATCGGCCGACTAAATGGATCTCCGAATCGTACCTTCCATTTATAAATTTGTAAGGTCCTTTATTGGATTCTGAAACGTATTTTCTCCGCAGTGACAGATTGAGCGTCATTGTGTTTCTCTTGCTGTAAATTTATGTAACGGCTACTTAAGGGGAAGCAATCAGGGCAACTCCTTCAACTGTAGCAACTGTTGACGAGGTTCCAGCCCCCAGAGAGCAATAACACAAATTAAGCTGATTGAATTGAGGAGAGGGGACACGTGTCAAATGTGTTTTCTTCCCTCCCCTCCCTTCCCTTCCATCGCGTTTCTTTTTTGTCTTCTTCTCAGAAATCCAACTCAGTACTCGACCTTCCAACCACCTCCATCCTCATATCTGACGTGAAGCTCTGAGGTCGTGAAGACCAACCCGACACAGTCGCAGAGTTCGTTCAGACGTTGGTTGGTTGGTTATCAGTTTTATAGGTGGATGTCGGAGTCGGTGCTGTGTGTGTGTGTGGCTGAGGGTGGGTGGAGGTCAGAAAGCGCAGGACGAAGGGAACAGATGTGTCTTGTATTGTGGCGGTGTGTGGACCAACAGGGACCAGGTGCAGCCTTTGTTTCCCCGGCATTTAAGTCCACTCGCTTGCATTCAACCCCCTCCTCCCATCCCCCCTAGCGCCTCCCCCCACCTCCCTGCTCTTCTCAATGCCCCCCACTCTCCTTGGAGGGAAGGCAGTCTGAAATCTGTGCGTGGAGGAGGGGCAGCCGCTGCTCGTTGCCTTCCCTAGGTCCCTTCTGCGTCCCCCTCCGTCCCCTCACAGGTGACTGTTGGAGGTCCCAGCTGGCCGGCTCTTGGCCGATTAGACCCATATGGTACAGGAAGAGAATGGGGGGGTTGGCGGGAGTTGTGCCCATCAGTTGCATGGGTGCCAGGAGGTCTGTTATAGTGTCCTTTTTCTGGCCTTCCTCCAGGAGGACAATGTTGAAAATGTTCTGTCTTTTTCACCGTTGAAGTGTTGACTCTACTGGTTGTTTAAATCCAGGGTTAATGTATTTTAATCACATGCTGCATAATGTATGACGAGGAAGGAGGCGCTAAGGCTCACAAAACAGCAAGTGCTCACTACATTATTGAAGGTCTGACGAGAACAATCAACAAAAATGACGTTGCCATGTGTCGTGATGGAGACGGTAATGAATGATCTATAAAATAAACATTAAGCCAACGCAACGCTTAGCATTCTTTAAATGCAGGTTGCATTTTCTCCAAGCGGTGAAGAAGTTTTGGAGGCTTCTTTGCCTCATTAGAGAGACGTCCGCCGCATATTATGCAGCACAGGCTTAGTATCCGATCCATAATTCAAGTAGGACTCTTGAAATTTGGTCTTTGGAAGTCAGTGAAATTAGCTCTCCAATGTTTTTGTGACGAAGTTCAGCATCTTGACCAGTATCAAGGGTTATTGACAGGTGCGACCGAGAGAACGTGTAATTTTTCAAAATAAAGGATTGGATATATAATAAATAAAATGAATATAATTGGAAGTTACGCATATTTTCTCCATTTCTTGATACCACCTGACTTAAGGAACAGTGCCCATGGGTTGGGGACCAATGTAGTAATGCAGTGATGAAGGACAACCCTTAACAACATGGCCGACGAGCAACCTGAGGTTTTGGTGCTTTGCCCAAGGAAACATCGGCATTTAAGACAAATTATGACCCAAATCCCTGAGCTAGCCTAATAAAGTCCATGTGAGAACACGAAGGCTAACCATTGTAAAAACACAGAGTCGGAGAAAGGAACAATCGCGATTTTCAGTCCGCACCAGCAGAATTGCCAGAGACGAAGCTGCCATGATGAATAAGTGTGGTCCTCAACGTGGACATTTGTGTGAGGAGCCCACATAGTTGCAGCTTTGTACATTCTGGTGTGAATTATCTCTTAGCTCAGCAGTAAAATTAGTCAGGCCTGCGTTGCGGTCAACAGTCAATTCGCACAAAACACATTCTCGTGACTCACGTTTGTCCAACGGACTCGTTCACAATGACTTGAAAATGTTGCATCAGTCAGAGCTGAGCTTCAAAACGTCACCTGATTTTCTAAGTTGTTTTTAATAACAGCTACGGCTGTGGGGACGTCGTAATCTGTTTTTCCATCAAATATATCGCCATCGTCTCGCCTCGTTCTGCCTCGCCTGCTGAGGCAATTACAGCCAACGAGATGTTTAAATGCACGCCGGCGTCACCTGATGCTGAACAAACAAAGAACGCCCCGGTACGAAACAACAGACGTGTCACTGACGCAATTGCTGTGCTGTCTTCATCCCAGCAGAAAACAACCGTTGTCTTCAGTCGACGGATATGTTATCACAGAGAGAAAACTGGGAAATAAATAAAGTTGACAATGTCAGGATGACAAAGGGAAGTTTAACTAATGCAAGATGTTGCTATTTTTCATGGTGGTTTCATAAATCAGAGAGTCCTGGGTTAAATTCCCAGAGAAAACAAGCCTTATAACAACAGAAGAGTCTTTTTTTTTGTCATTGGGTATAAAAAAAAATGAGGAAAAATATTATTATCTTAATTCTCTGTGAGTAACTTTGGATAAAAGTGTCTCCTAAACACTTCGATATAGTAAATATTATTTTTCTAAATTTAATTCAGTATCATTATCAACAGTAAATCAAACATCTTTAGGTGAAAAATGCTGCTGTAGGTTTTCTCTTTGTTACGTTACAGCCAGGATGACAGGTGGCATTTAGACCAGACAAACATCCAGGCTGGAAGCAGACTGTGTGTGTGCGTGTGTGTGTGTGTGTGTGTGTGTGTGTGTGTGTGTGTGTTGTGGTGACAGCTGCCTCCCTGATGGTCCTTGTGACCAGATACCGTGGACTCAGGTGCTCGGAAGCCAGATGAAATCATCCAGCTATGTACTGTGCTGTCTAATATTGACCGGCAGAGGTAATCCTCTGTGGACAGTCAACACACACAGACACACACACTTTACACATGATGAATACCCTGAACCAGAAATGGACAAACTAAGGCCTGGGGACCGGATGCGGCCCCTTCAACCATGTAATTTGGCCCACCAAACTTGTCCAACTCAGGGACAACAGGGACAACTCAGACGGTAAGGTTTGGAGGAAATACTAGAGAAGACAGATTGAGATGGTTTGGACATGTTCAGAGGAGGGACAGTGGATACATTGGTAGAAGAATGATCCTAGAGATGGAGCTACCAGGTAGGAGACAAAGAGGAGATTGGAATTGGATGATTGGCTGTGGCAACTTTTGCCCTGGAGCCTTCTCGTAAACATTGTCCAATGTTTCTGTCCAATAATTTAACAGAAGCTCAAGACTTAAATGTGAAACACAAAATAACGAAAAAAAAAAAAACTCATGTTAAACCTGACTCTCTTTAGGGTTTGGGATTCTGGCGTTGTTATACTTTGTCTTTCCTGGGAATTTATGCTCAGATAAACGGACACAGCTAATGAATAAGACAGTGTTGTAATAAATCAATAAGGGTGTGGTTCTACCAGGATACTAATAAGTCTTGTGTTCTCAGCTGCGTTAGCTTAATCACATGGAGAAATGAAAAAAAATGATTTGAAATCCATTTCAATTCACAGGTTTTGCAGGTGAAGTAGGAAAACACTGAACATTCATTGTCCTGTTCTCAGCTCTTTAATCGCTTCTACTGTCATTGTGATTTTTATTGCTACTATTATACTTTCTGCTCTCATCGTTCTAGTTTAATGGCTTTATTTGTTTTAGAATCAGTTCCTGGGTTCGTTCCCAGCCCTGCTGACACCTATTAACTTTATGAGATTCATTTAAATAATTAAAATTTTCTTGTTTTTGTTGTTTTTTTCTTTCAAATTTGACTACAACCACACAAACATTTTAACAGAAGAAACTGAAACCGAAATGGTAAATGCCTAAAAGCACTGTTTTGACAGTTTAACGCCTTAGCTGTTGGTGTAAGAGGTGATTTCAGTTACTATCAAGACAAGTAACCTTGGAAAACCTTGGAAAATGGCTAGAAATCAGCTTTCAGATAAAAAATGTTATGGGCCATCATTATATCTGTCCAAACACGTGCACCTTTAGTGGAACATGACATTAAAATTCAGGAAATTGAAGGAAAACAGCAGAGTGGGTTAATATTTTTTTTTTCTGATACCGTAAATGAGGTGTTATTCCATCTAACATTTTCTTACAACCAGGAATTGAACCATTGACTTTTCCTGCTGGACCATAAACCACACATCCACCGTGCGGCCCAGTCTCTGCGACCACAGGACTGCTGCCCTGGTTTGTTGTTGGTTTGCGTGAGGTTGTTTACGCGACTCCAGTGTTGATATCCAGACCATATGTCGACTCCTTCCTTTTATTGACATGTCACTATAATGTTCTGGCTCCGCGGATAAAGTGTGCAGATTTTTGGACCTGCTGCAGCGCTCCCTGCGGTGCACTGGCAGGCCAAGTGCACGGGGTGTGACCATCCAAATGTTTGCATAGATTCCTCCTTCCTGCCCCCCGTGTTAGTGAACAGGTGGAGCGATGGCAGGCCTGAGGACTGAGGCATAACGGGGGGGAAAGCAAGAGAGACGACAGAAGGATAGAGTTAGAAATAAGAATAATAACACGGCGATGACCGCTTACACAGTTTGCAAGGAGATCGGGGGTTGGTGGGAGATTGTTATTCCCTCACATTTTTCTCAAAATGTGATTGATTGTTTCACGTGTACACATTTCTTTATGGACTTCTTAAGGCTGACGGCCCAAACCTCCTCAACAAGTCTTTATAAACTCGACGGCCTGCAGCTGAGGGCCACGCAGAGTTCATAGCTGTGAAAAAGATATACAGGCGGCCATTGACGCCAAAAGCCTTAAAGCCATGAAAGTGCATTTAAAAAGCTGCTCTCCGTTGACCCCGCAACCTGCGAAACCAAGCCCTGTCTATTAATCGCTGTTTCATAGAAGAGTCTGATCCACTCTAAATGGAGATGGGACCAGCCTTCATGGGTCTCAAGGAGACAAAGGTGGCTTCTGATCCCCCTCCACCCCCCACCAACACACCCTGTTTCTCTCTTTCCCGAAGCTCCCTTATCTGGTGGTCCTATTCAGAGGCAACGGCACATTGAGAAGTTGCGTTTAACATTCAAAAGCTTTACCGATCTTGTTAGCAAAGCGTGAAATAGCCCGTCCCATTCTGTGTGTGAGTGGCCCCGCCTGCACTTTCTGAGGAGCTCTGAGGGGGCATTCTTCTCCCTCACAATAGGTCGTCTTCAGTGTTTCTTCTGTTATTGATCTGAATAGTTGGGTTTGAGGGGCTAAAGTTTAGACATCTGGCTCATTGATGGTGGCGGTGGGGGTGCGAGGGCGAGGGGCAAACTGAGCTCCCAGCAGAATGTGTTGTATGATGTGAAGGGGTTCTGGGGGAGGCAGGCATTTTATTCGCCGACAAAAGATCTCTGGCCTTTCTGCTCATTTATAAAACCAATGGGCTGGAAACGGTGAAGTTGTGACTCCTTATTAAGTTCTCCTCATTTCTCCATTTGTTGTGTGAAAACAAGGCCTTTCTTCAGGTCAGCATTTGTGGAGGGGTTTGAACCACGGGCCTGACTTTTTATCTCCTCTTTTTCAGGCAGTAGAGAGAAGAAAACCCCTGCCATGCCCGGTTCTCCTGTGGATGCTAAAACTCATTCCAGATCAGCCCCCAGCAGCAGCACCACCAGCTCCACAATGCCACCCCTGCCGTCCGTCAACCCCAGTGGCCCTCGGCCCGCCTCATTCTCCACCACAGCCTGTAAGAATCATTTTTATTTACCTGTAGTATCTCGTTTGGAGCCTGGTTTCCACCTGTGTTTACCAAACATTCCCCCATGTTTTCCTCAAACCCCAGTGACCAATGGGAATCACCATTCCCCGCCCACCTTGAACGCAGTGCCATCTCCGCCACAGCGTTACAGCAACGGACCATCCTCGTCCTCATCCTCGTCCCTAGCCAACCAGCAGCTGCCAGCCACCTGTGGGGCTCGCCAGCTGAGCAAACTGAAGCGTTTCCTGACAACACTGCAGCAGTTTGGCAACGACATTTCTCCAGAGATTGGGGACAGCGTTCGAAGTTTAGTCCTGGCTCTCGTGGTATGTTTTTCGTTTGAGATGTACTCTGTTTGGAAGGGGCAAAAAGGCGTCTATAGTGTGTGAAATAACAAACTTCCCTTTTTATGTCGGACAGAATTCAACAGTCACCATCGAGGAGTTTCACTCACGGCTTCAGGAGGCAACAAACTTCCCCCTCCGTCCTTTTGTCATTCCTTTCCTCAAGGTAAACACAACCTCAAACCCCCCCATCTTTGCATATTTGCTCTCTGTCTTCCCGTTGAATCACTTCCCCTTTTTCTTGCTTGCAGTCATGTTTTAACAAATCATATCTCAGCGTCAAAGTCAGTGCAACACACTGAACTTCACCTTGATGACTTGAGTTTCCAGATCAAAAAAGTATTGCTATGGAAAGAAAGATTTGTTGACGTTAAGATTCCCTTCAGTCGGGATGATCCCAGTAATCCATGGGAAATCACATTAAAGCCTGGAATCACAATGATGGAAAAGTAATAGATGCCTCTAGATTCTCTCATGTCTCCAGGATACAAAGCTCAGGCGGATAAATGGTCTCCTCTGTCACTTCCCTAATTGAATAAACCACTTTTCAACAGTTTACTGAGGCTACCCTTAGATTTGCATGTTCACTTGACAAGCAGCAGATGAGTGTGTGTATGTGTGTGTGTGTGTGTTAAGCAGCCTCTTGAGTCCTTTTTGTTACCAGGCACGTCTGCGAGTGTATACTTTTGAGGAGCCCCCCCTTTAGTAAGGCAGGCCATAAATCTCAAGCCAGTTGGGCTGTTTCGACTTAGTGCAGTTGAAGTTTGCCCCATTTTTCCACACATTTACCTCTTACTCACCTTTGGAACCTCTCCAGCTGTCTGTCTGTGAGCGCTGGTGCAAGAAACCTCTGTCTGCCCTTCTTTTGACTAATTTATTGTGAGGGAGGAAGGGTCCCCACAACTTATTCCAACTCCTGGGGGAAGTTGAACCTGAGGGAGTGGACAGATACATGGAAGAGAGAGCCTGGATGAGAAGGAGACGGAGAGGGGGGGGAAAGTGGGAACTCGGAAGTGTGAAACATGCCTATAAAGTGTTGCCTTCCTGTTTTTATGGGTTCCAGTTCAGTGTGCCATATGGAGCCGCTGAGCTGTGCCATTAAAAGAGCATTCAGCTGCCAAGGTGCCGCCAAGCAAACACGGGCCTCTGCTGAACCCTAGAGAGCTCTGCTTGAACCGACACACAGCACATGTGTCCCACTGTCTGGGCCCCCAGGGAAAGAGGGGAGGCAGATAAAAGGGGTGGGGGACAATATCGAGAGCAAGTAAATAAATAAACAGATGATGTGGGTCAATGACAAAGAAAGGAAATGGTTTGATGACAAAAGGTCTGATTAGAAATAAATGTGGAGTGCATTTGCGAAGCTGGGTCCTTGCATGAGCTGCGCTGAACTGAAACAGCATGGTTACTTAGCGGCACTTTTTTCTTGACAGGGCAAGGAAGTGCTGTAATTGCTAACACACTGCATTCTGTTCCTGATTAGGGAACAAAAGAGATGTGAAGATATGACAGAGACATTCGCTGATACAGATTTAATTAAAAGAGTTATGTACAAAAGGGAAGTCAGCGGAGTCTGCTCGGAAATGTCTTCAAACCTCTGCAACATCATGCAACATCTTTGCCGAGCTTTTCCATTTGCACGAGAGAAGCCACAGCCACCATAGAGGCAACAGCCACATAACGACACCCAGACTCACAGCCAGACCTCGAGGAGTCAACCCAGCCCTGCCGTCACTACTTTAGCCAGGCATCTCTTCCCAGGAGGCAGATTGACTCCCTTTTATAGATATTGCTGTAAAAAAAGCTTAGCTCTTTAGCTATTAGTTAGCTATCCCTTAATTGATTTGTTGTTTTTGTGGTTTGGTTCTAAACAGTTTCCTTCTCTGTTGTCAGGCAAACCTTCCATTGCTTCAGAGGGAGTTGCTCCACTGTGCCCGGGCGGCCAAGCAAACTCCAGCCCAGTACCTGTCCCAGCACGAGCACCTCCTGCTGAGCACCACACTCGCTTCCTCTCCAGACTCCTCTGAGCTGCTGATGGAGCCTCCTGAAGTTGGAGCCAAAAGACACAGCCCCAGCAGGTAAAAGTCGTGCTCCACAAATGGCTTGGTACCTCAGTGGCAATACCGTAACACGCATTTCTGTTTGTTTCTAGACCAAAAGAGAACGGCTTCCATGAACGTCCACCGGTAGCGTTGGAGCCCGCTGCCAAACGAATCTGCACCATCAGCCCCGCTCCACGACACAGCCCCGCCCACACGCTTCCAATCAGCACACAGCTCCATCCTACGCCTCCGCCCTTGCAGCACTACGCCTTGGACGATATTGCAGCGCCGCACATCCTGCATCGCGAGCACAGTCAACGCATGCTGGAGATTCGCGATCTCAAAGACAGACCAAGACTACCTGGTATGTGGACCATGGCTTTTTAGGGAACTCTTGATTTCTTGACTACAACTCTTGCCGTCAATCTGGGGTAGATGTTTGAGGAGCACCCTATGAGCAATTCCAGCAAGTTTGGCAAAATCCAAGCCTTGTGCTATCGAATTCCAGATCAGAAGAAAATAGAAATTGACCTTACCGTCTATTCGTCCATGCGTCTTTGTAGCACTGGGCGTATGTTACCGGATTCTGAGGGTGGCAGTTTCCATGACCACAACCCAAATCGCACAGCAGCGTACCAGCCCATTGTGACCTAACCAACATAGGATCTTGCCTAAGAAGAACATTAAAGTTCCAAACCAATGGCAGCGATATTGCATTTGGGCCAAAATGCCGCACAACCCTATTATATAATTGCGAATTTCCGATCCATAACAATCGACTGACCAACTTGATAGGATATCCCTAGTAAGCAAGGTTCTGGTAATGCTAGGAATGAGCGTTCTAGGGTGTCGTATCTAGAAATATTTTGTTGAAGGAATTACGTTCTTACGTCTGTGCTGTGAGGTGAACTCTTGTCTGCCGAAGACATTTCTAGAAGAAATACTTGCACTAGAATAAACACACATCATGAGTGTGTGTGTGATAACGGGTGGTCTCTGTGTTTGTGCAGCCATCCCCCATAGTTCTCTGGTGTTTCACCAGTATATAAACAGTACCGTACTGTCCAGGCAGGCAGGAGGGTTGGATCTACTCTGGTGTATATCTGCCCTCCTTTCAGAGCCTGTCAGCACACGGTGGAAACAGCAGTAGCTCAAAGACACACACACACACACACACACAGACACACACTTGAAGTCACATACCTTGATATGTTCATAGTAAAGGTGCAGTGTTTATGAGGTCTCAGTACCTCGTCTGACAGCCTCCCGCCCGCCTGCCGCCACTTGACTCATGGGTACACACACACACACACACACACACACATGGGCACAAACACACACACATAAACACATGGCTTTGAACTGATGAGCATTGATGAGAACCAGGAGTGGGGACGAGGTTAAGGAGAAGGCGAGTGTGCGTTTGTGTCCATGTGTGTGGAAGCGATTATTCTTGTCGACAGACCTCGTAGATTCATTCTCTCGCCGTGATTTTTATCTACTTATTTTAATACATTTACTTTTTGTAAGTGAGGCAACAAATTAAAGTTGTGGCATTTGAGCATTTATGGGGACCATGGATTTATGACTGTAACTGTAAACTAAATAAAGCCTCAATAAACTTAACTCCGGATTCTCCATCTCCAAGCAGGTCTTCCACATACAATGCGACCTGAATTTTCATTTTCTCATGCACCGTATGTTACTAAATATATAAAAAAATATTTTGACATCCATTTTGGCACTTTCACACAGGCCACTGATGGTTGCAGTTATTGGTTGCGTCATCAAAAATTCTTTATTTGGCGATTGTGTTGCATGATTTGATAGATTTAGGAAACAGGAAAAGAAAAATTGCCAAAAATTTGGTGTATACCTAATTTTTGTACGTCTTATTAAAGGGTATTTGTATTTGGCGGCGGCGAGGAGACGTTTTTCTGCGGAAACTTAAATATTGATGAGGTCATAGCACTGTTGAATGTTAAATCCTAAATCCCAACATGTGTATATGTGTGTGTGTCAGTGTGTGTTTGTGGTTAGTGGTTATAATGGTCCACAGTGAGTGTCAGAGCGCCTGGTTGTGTTTAGAAGTGGAGCCACTCCACTCAGCCTGAGTGTCTCCCTACTGGAATGCTGTGAGCTCCAGGAGGGGAGGTGCTAAGGGAGATGTTTTGGGGAGTGTGTGTGTATGTGTGTGTGTGTGTGTGTGTGTGCAGTTGACAGCTGACTTCCAGATGTGTTCAGGCTCTGGGAGCACAGCGTCTGGTTTGCATCACAAGCTTCTCTTTTCCCTTTTTTTCAGCCCACCTCTTTCTCTTGTATTCCCATCTCACGTCCTTTGTCTTTTGTTCTTTGTTTTCCATTAACGTTAACCTGAGTTCTGTCATTTTGATGGAAGACAGAGTCACCGATGTGTCCTCCATCACATTTGGTGTAAAAGTTGTCCAATCGGGGTTTGACGATGTGTTCTACCCACTCACTGTCACTTGGCACTTATCTCGTACAATGGCGATCATTAATCACATGTGGTTTATCTCCTGTGTCTTTTATTTAGGAACTAATGGCGGGTACCGTGAGGAACCTGTGGACCACAGACTGACAGACAGAGAGTGGGCTGATGAATGGAGGCATCTGGACCATGTAAGTCCTCCACCGAACACGTGGTTGCGGTCCCGTTGAGATAATGACAGGCATCTAAATTCTGGGATATTAATAACTGTGTTTTTCCAGGTGTTGAATTGTATTGTGGACATGGTGGAAAAGACGCGCAGGTCAGTGAGCGTCCTCAGGCGGTGCCAGGAGTCCGATCGCGAGGAGCTCAACTACTGGAAAAGACGCTCAAGCGAGCAGGAGGACCCGCGCAAAGGAGGCTCAGGCTCCACTCCCTTCTCCAAGACACACAGCCCCCAGTCTGCAGAGACAGGTGGGTCCCAACACTCGCCTAACATTAGGGTTGTCCGATATTTGATTTTCGGCATTATTTGGTATGCTGATACTGTCCAAACACATCATTTCCGATTACAATATCGATACATAGTGGAACATATAACATAATGCTCCAACTTGGTGATATTTTCCGACATACCTACTGAATTTTCCAAAAGAAACTCTTGAGGAATTGATGAAGTTCAATTTATCCACAATTTCTGACTGTATCACTACAGTTTTTTTTTTTACTCAGAACCAGAATCTTGTCTGCTGTTCCACTATGTGCAAGAAACATTGCCAACCTACTTGTTAATAAAACCAACGCAAATATAAGTATAACTTAAGGCTAACATACACAATTGATGCCATTGGGCCTTAATAGAACTGGCCTTTAGTCGTTAACTGCAGAAAATTCTTCATCGCAAAAGTATTATGTTGTATTTCAGTCTATTTCCGAATTATCTGTGGACCTTGTACTCATCAACTATGCTAGTTATGTTGCAGAAGTGACAATACATTATAGTACAGCAGTAAAAAAGGTCCCTGAAACGTTGACATGTAGTAAACTACAGTAGAATCTCTCCCAAAAAAGCCAAGGGAAACTTCCACCAACTATATTAGATTCTTCAAACGCCATCTGGTGGCCGTTAGCGGACCTACATCTAAGTTGTGCTTCGCTGAGTGCGTCTCCAGATTGTCCCCCCGTCTGCTGTGTACTGGCTGAATTCTCTTTGACTGCCTGCCATGCTGCTGCCCCTCCAAACCCTCCCACCCTCCCCCAGTCTACAGTCAAAGACAGGTGCCAGGAATGGCCTTGGCCATATCAGCCACAGAAGGACGGTGCTGCCGTGCTGCGGGCTCTGAGACCAAAAACTTGCTCACTCGCCAGAGCACCATCTGGGCCTCCAGCCGGCGAGCTCGCCTGCCTGCATGTCGGTCGGCTTGCCTGGGCTTGAGTGTAGGGAGACTATAGCGGGGGTGACAATAATGTTGGAGAGGCAGCATACAGGCTCCATTGTGCAACACAAGGGAATACAAATGTAGGGACGGGAGAAGTCTGTTGTGATACACGAGATATAAGGAGATTAAAAAAGAAGGAGATGAGCCAAGGACGCAGGAAGACAGGGAGAGAGAGACAGCAGGGAGGAGACAGAATGTTGACACAGCTTGTTAGTCTGCAACTCTCTTGAAGAAAAACACATTCCTTTTGGAAATTGTCCGATCACGGATCAGTCCATTATCAATTCCGAGGTTCTGGAGCCTGGATATACAGATATGTTTGTTGTTTTTAGAGGCAAGACTTGATTCCAAATATGTCCCATCAATATATTAAACCATTTCTATACAACACACAGACTGGGTCGGATCTTTAAAGATCTTAATGCCTTTTTATCATTTTTACAGAATCCCAGCGAGATTTTACTCCACGGCCCAGCTCAGCATACGTTACAGACGAGATTTGGAGAAAAGCTGGTAAGAATAATAAAACTAGCCTCAACATATATTACACATATACTGTGCCTTGGAAAATCTGCTCCAAGGACACAATAGTTGAACAACAAGTAGTTGGAAGTCTGTGATTGAGCTGGTCCTGACCCTCCCCCCACACATCAACCTGTTTTTTTGTTGCCAAAACAATCACAAACCTTTTGTAGTACTATTGACAAAAACATGGTAACTTGAGAATGTCATTAAACCTTACAAATGGTGTAGAACAGGTGTCACCAACCTGGTGCCACGGGTCACCTGGTAGCCCCCATAGTCCACCTAAGGTGATAGACGCTCTTTGTATTTCTGAGTGCACCAGAAGAGGCTCCAGGTTGATCTCAAGAAATATCTTGTGGTACATTATTTTAGTATAATCTCACAAATAAAACATTTTCTTTACATTAACGATCACATCGTTGTACGTTTTTTATAGAAGAAGCGGTAAACGAGGTGAAACGCCAGGCCATGGATGAGGTACAGAAAGCCGTCGCCGAGGCCGAGCAGAAGGCTTTCGAGATGATCGCTGCCGAAAGAGCTAAAATGGAGAAGACTCTGGCCGAGGCAAAGAGGAAAGCTAAGGAAGACGCCATCATGGTCATCAACGAACAGGAGGATTCCAGCGAGGTGGGTTCAGCTGAAGGTCTTAAACTGAAGGGGGAGTCTGAAAGGCTTTGTAGGGTTTGAGGAAATTACCCAAAAGGATTGAGGTTTTATGAGGGAACGAGGTTAATGCTAAGTCTTCTTGCGAATGTTATTGGTAGGTTGTCAACCATTGGTTGGGTTAAACCTTCACCAGGTAAAACCCTAGAGAGTTAAATCCGATCATGGCTTGACGTTGTGTTACAAATTGCTAAAGACCTCAATTGAGGATGAATAATCATAGGTAGGCTTGCTTAGTGATCAAAATTGGAATCAATCGCTAACGTTGGTCTATCGGTTTGATGGGTTCCAAAGTGTTTGTGTTATCTTTGTTTTCGGGGAATTGTTGCTGTCTTCTTCAACTAAGGATCTCTCTATTTTTCCCGCAGTGTTGCTGGAATTGCGGACGGAAGGCGAGTGAGACATGCAGCGGTTGTAACGCGGCCCGCTACTGCGGCTCCTTCTGTCAGCACAAAGACTGGGAGAGACACCACCTCATCTGCAGCCCCGGACTTCAAGCCCAACCTAAACCTATCTCCACCATCACCGCAGGCCGGGCAGCCGCTGTGGCCAACGCTGCAGCCTCGGCTGGCGTTTCCCCGGTGGGTCTGCCCGGAGCCCCTGACAGCGTACCTTCAATCTCCAGCCCCGGTGGTGAAAAGGCCTCAGCTGCTTCCCGCTCCTCCACCCCATCCACCCCTGCTTCTGCCTCTGAGACTAACGGACACTAAGTCGGTGAAAGACGTTAGCAGTCAGTGTCGGGAAAGAACTAAATCAGCAAAACCAGCAAAATTTATTTGCGGAGTTGAAAGGCATTCTCCCTCATAATCTTTTGGCAGTTGAGGAACAGATTAGTAGCTGACTGTTTGAGTGATATGTCAACTGGGATGTCGGCTTTGGCACCGAGGAAAGGAAAGGTCTTGTCTGAAATGGATCCACCGGAGAAGGGATCTTCAGAACAGACGGAAACATCAACCGCCTTTGGACGAAATGGACAAAATGCGGGATCAGAGAGGAGGAGCAGATAAAAACGCTCAACCTTGGCATCCCTGCGGAGGAAGTCGTGGGAGAAAATTGATGGAGGGGATACGGAAAGAGCGAGATTATAAAAATGATTTCTCTTCATCGTGTGGAACTTTAATAAAAAACGATGATGGTGTAAAATGTAAAAATTGTTCCTGATCGTGTTGGGAAAACCGTAGCCCGCATATACGCAAATTCCTGTAAACATGATTGATGATGTTTGATATGGTCGTGTTGTCATAAAATGTACCGTGTTACTCCTTTGTCATAGCAATATTTAAATCAATAATTCAGGTATCGAACTTCTTCAACTGCCAACTTCTACCAAAGTTTGCGCCGTTTTCCTTGCGCCTGTCTGTAAACGATCATCTTCCTCCATACGGTCATGTTTTTGTTTATCTCCCAACACTCATTAGAATTCCCAGAAGGAACCGGATGTAAAGACGTTCAGGGAATATTTGAGTCGTGTTTCCTTTTTTTCAACCCTGGACGACAGGTTCAAGGGTTTTTCTGACACCGGCACCGCTGCAGTGTTCTCATCAGAATGGACGCCGTCAATAATTTAATAAACAAACTGATGTCACATTTCTGTTGTTTCTGTTTCCCGCCCCAGAATCTCAGGAGCTAGACGTTCATCTGTCCGTACAGACCATTAGGAACCCGATCCGGTTCCGCTAGAGACTCCAGTCCATCGTTTAGCTCAGGACTTTGTATCATACACGTCATTTTATCCTTCACCTTTTTTCCTCCTTCGTTGTAAAATGACTTTTCAAAGACTGATATGAAAGAATGCTTTTATTTTTTTGCCGAGCCACGTCTTTCTCTGTCGTTCTTGGAACTTGTTCTTTGATTATGAGGCTCAACATCTTCGTATGAGGAAAAAGTTATTACATGAAGTAAGAAATAAACTAAATAGAATGAATCTGCTGTGTACTCTTCTGTTCTGGAGGGTTTGTTATATGAGTGCGTGACACCGAATAACCACTAGATGGCAGTATGAGATATGATAATATATGGAGGCAGCCTTGAAATTCAGTTGTAATTTCTTGGATGTTCTGTTGAATCATACAGTACATAAGAATAGACATTCCAGCACTTCATCAATTACTAATTTTAATAATAAAAATAAATACAAAAATGCAGATAAAAATATTGATATAAAAATAGCACACTATGCTGAAAAATACAATTTATATTTTTAAAAATTATTGATAATTGGTGAACTAGCGTAGGTGTTTCGGTTAAATCAGAGTCATATGTAAATATAATTTTGCCGAAAAAATTTTGTTCTCTGCCTTCTGACAGTTCATCTAAAAATAAAATATCTTGGTGTAATTGTGTGACACTGAATGTGTGCGTGTGTGTTTCCGGTATATCCTACCTGTGGGGACCTTCTTGGTTTACTGTCCTTCTGGGGACATCCCAGGTTCCCACAAGTGAGAGAGTAAAAATATATAAAATTAATTAGTCTGTGCAACGATTGTGCCAGATTTACTCTTGACTAAGGATGACGGTGTTTCTTTACCATGGTGTTTTACATGCTGAGGACTCACATCAAAAGTGTCAGACAGCTGCCGGATTTTCTCATTATTTATTATGGATCTGTAATTCACGCATTAGCCAAGTGTTTACCTTTAATGAGGAATTCCCTGGGATCTATGGAAAATAACTCGCACACTGTTGGGCTAATGGTTTTATTTTAATAAATATTGAAATTACCAAAGCCGGTGGTAAAAAAAAAAAAAAGACGTGTTAAATATATTAAAGTGCAGTGAAGCTTTTTTCTTGTCTCTTGGCAACTACACAACCTTTTAACGATTGCATGGAGACACTGGTTTAGATACAGAATAAACATGCGTGCTTCCATCCTAATTTAAAACTAAAGTCAGAGGCACGAATCCCCAATGTGGTATTTTTTTTCTCTCTTCTACGTTCTGATGCAAACCCAGAGCAGAAGAGCTGCTGGTGTTACCTCTTCTTTCTTTACATTGTTTTTCTCGCTCTCCTGGGTTTATTTTCAGCCTCCTGCAGTTGGTTTCCCTCTCCTCACTGAATCATTGCCATAACAAACACTGACGCACGTCGTCTGGCTCCACATCACGGGCCGTTGTCAATATGTTAATGGCGTCATTACATTTATCCTTTTGTATCAGAGAGACTCGTCTTCAGCCAAACATCAAACTCTGGGCATCGTCTTGGAACCAGAACAACAAAACCTGATTTGTGGCCTTATTCCATTGTGGCTGTGCTTTTTTTTAATATTTTATACTGTATTTTTTGCAGTAGTGGACCAGCAAAGCCTAAACATACATCCAAAAAACACATTTATTCATAAATATCTTTAAATAAAATTGTATTATTATTATTTTTATTAATATAAAAAGAGTTTTTACATTTAAAAAAGTTGGATAAAAACTTTTTATCCAATCATATTTCAGCTAGCTAGTGTTGTCAGGTTGTACGAAATCTGCCAGAGCCTTCAGAATCAAAGGGGAAGCCGCTAGGTAAATAGACACAGCCCGTTCAATCATCTCGACAGATTGCGACATCAGTGGCATCTAGCTAACCTTAAAGGCAACACGTACGTGTTATGTGATTAGATAAGCTCTCCCGGGAGTCTAACAACGTGATCTTGTTTGATTTTCCCCGAATGAAAACAGAACTGACTGTAATGTATAGCATGGCTGATTTTGGAGGGAAAAATCCCGCTGATCTCGTTGATTTTCTTCCAATCAATCAATTCACTGGTTGAAATGCACGGTTCGCAACTGATATTTCGGAGTATAAGGCGCGCTAAAAAACCTATAATTTTGATAGATACAAAGGTACTTTATGCTTTGTCGGATCATTACGGCTACAGTAGTCAGGAGCCGTGCAAAGTATTACGCTGTGTTTGACTGTGCACTGGACTTCAAGGTAATGTTATGCTATGCTAAGAAGACATGCTAAGGAAGCTGATTTCAAACTTAAGGCTGGAATCATCACGGAAAAGCTCAGTAACAAGAACCAGACAAGAAGGAACGAAACTGAAATGACCCAACTGAGGGGACGAAGATGAAGAATCGGAAGAATTTTTTTCGCCTAATGCGCCTTACAACACTGTGCGTATGACACTCTGTAAGTATGACAAGAGAATGAAAATAAACCGAAACGTGATGTAAATGATATTGTACAAATTTGCAGGTAATTTACAGGTAATGATGTTTTGATTGTACGAGTCTGGCCCACGAGAATCGAACTGCTATAATAGAATCTGAATTCTTATCGTTTCACATAAACCGCTAAGAAAACCTGACAAACCACATCTTGGTCCTCACTATGAAAACTTTGTCAGATAGACCGCAGCTTTGAAAATGAAATACTGGATTTTCTTAGCTTCACAGTCGGAATTTCAAAGACTCTCAAGCACAAACGGAGGAAAAACAAGCCGCAGGATGAAGCTGTGCTTCGTGACCAATCGCTGTCTTACTTCCGCTCCACAGGATGCCTGAATGATGTGATTATTTTGAGAATGTGACACAGTTTGTCATCGTAAGGCGGTAACTAGGACATCTGGGCATCCCACTGCACACATTACACGCCGCAAAACTCCTATTGCCATCACTCACCCTGTCTTTTTCACATCTGTCTTCGAAAATGCATCTTTTTCTCTTCCTCTCCCTGCATTAATGCTGAATAAAAAAATAAAAAAAAATCACCTCCAGCCTTAGCCATGTTTGTTGTCCTTGACGATACCCAAGGTTTTCATTCCTCACCTCCTGCAGAGACAAAAGTACAGCTTTGACTTCAAATCCTTCCTCGCAGTTTCTCCTCCTGCGTGTTAGTTACTAACACAGGCTCCAGGAATGACAATCAGGAGAAACGAGAGAACAGATGCTGCCGGGTCACCTCAGCCTTTCTTTGGACTATGGTTCTGAAGTGACAGGCGGTTGGCGTTTGCACACGTGGGGCCCAAGGGCACAGAACAAGGACTCTAACCCTCATCCTTGAACACAATTCACAGTGTCATTCAGGGAAACACGCTGCTGAATAAGAATGAGATTAAAAGCTGTGAGGATTTTTGAATATCCTTCTGATCTGTGCTAGTGAATAAATAAAACTTTTTCTTTTTTATACCAAGTTGTGCTTTCGATTTATTGTTCACGCACTGGGGAAATTGTGTTGCAGCAACACAGGGACAGAGGTAGAGACTGTGCAAGAAAATATTTAATAATAAAGTATCGTAAATGTCAAGGAAACCCAACAGAAATAGGATCATGGAAAAGCCTTAGTTGCAGAGGAGGAAAAGTTTAGTATGCCTAGTAATGCGACACTGCGAAAGGTAATTGGTATTTCTCTTGGAAAGTTACATCAGGAAACACCGTAAAAATGCAACCATCCGTGACTGAATGGATTTTACTGCACAACAAAAGCGTAACACAGTCTGCAGGCAAGTGGACTTTTATTAAAATGTTCTTTTTAGGCAAAAATAATCTACTAGCAGTCAAAGCTGAGTTCAGAATTCCAATTGTGCTCAAAGAAATTGGTTGATTGCTAGCATAACAACTATAGTTTTTCATGCAAAAAGGGGAATTTGGTGAGATTTATTGTGTAACTAGCATTTACACACTTTTAACTAGCAAACACTTTTATCTAAACTGACTCACAGAGAAGTATAAACATTATCTCGCAGGTTTTACTTCATGGAATCGTACTCTGGACTCTCTTCTCCCTGCTGTTGCTCTGGCTAGCTAGCTAGGTAGCCAGCAAGATTGCTAGATAAAATACTACCATACTAAAACACATTCTTAACTTACAAAAGAGTTGTAAAAACCTCTACCTCAGAGAGATGGGAGTCTTTAACTGGTCACTGACTGTTCCTGGTGAGTCTTGGAGAACAAAGGTGTTGTGGATGGAGCAATCAAGCAGAACAAACCCAGCAATTAGTGCAGACTGGATGCAGCTTCTGCTCTAGGTGCGTTAGTGATGGTGGGTTCAGGGGGGTTCCTCAGTGTGTCTCGAGAAGACACTGACGGTGAGGAAGCATAAGGAGAAATTGGAGACTGAAAAATATACGGTGTTATATTTATTAGATTACAACTTTTCATGTCTGATACATTAATTGCTTGGGCCAGGGGTGTCAACCTCAATTCCACAGCGGGCCAGAATTTGAAAACTGGCATGAAGTCACGGGTCAAACTGTAAATATATTGAGAAATGAATTATAATCGTGCACGTTTTCTCAAAATTCCAGATATGAAATAATCTTTTCTCATGTGGACACCCTGAATCTGGAGCAGCCAAAGCTTATTAGTATCAACACATGAGAAATTGTGCTAGAAAAAATTCGCACATCATTGATATTTGTGTCTTATTTTGTCTCTATGTCGTCTTTTCAGAGCATTTTCAATGTAAATCTTTCTTTACAGAACAAAATGTATGTGCTATAACAAAAAGCAGGCATAATTAATATAACGTTTTGAGAGGTTGTAAAGCCCGGCACGCACGGGGAGGATTCGGCGCTCGCCGATTGCTCATCCCCAGATTCTCATCGTGTGCGCGTAAATTTACGTGAGCCATTTGTCACTCGAGGCCGTGAGCGAAATATCGATGGTGGTCGTTTTCTCTCGCCGCGAGTGAACAAAGTCTCATCGTCTCATCTTTCTCACTACAAGACGGCAACCAGCAACGACTTGTTGAATGAAACAATATTAGAAGACAAATTCTGGGATCTTTGGCAAGACCATCCTTGTCTGAATAATATTCAACAACAATAACAGTAAAAGTCCCTGACCTGGGAAATCAGCTGACTTACTAGTAAGACGTGAGCAGAATCCACATGGTGTGCGGGTGTGCTATAAGCCCGCGCGGATAGCACTGAGCAATCGACGTGCCGAATCTTCCCCGTGTGCGCAGAGCTTAAGCACATCCTGGTGGGACAACTATAGTACATGTTTGATTTTATCTCGCGGGCCAAAAATATTTACACTTTGGGCCAGATTTGGCCCCCGGGCCAGAGCTTGACACCTTTGGCTAAGGCAATGGTGTCCATCTTTACAGCTGATGAGTTATGTAATCAGGTAGAGTTAGATACTAAATATTTGACCAATGGATATATAGAACTTTTGGGGACAGGATTGAAAGATTAAGATTTAAAAGTTTCACTTTTCATTGCCTTTTGTCCAACAGACAAAAGTATCTGAGAAAACCCACAAAACAGATTTAACGTTTTTCTTTTTTCTGTTTTTAATCGTACATTGAGTCTCTACACACATTTCAGACACAGAGGAAGAAACAACTCAAAGAAACAAACCACAGTGTCAAGCAATAAAACACCGAAGATAAGAGTTGCCGATGTAGCCATTTTGCAACGTGACAGAGAGAAACTCTATAATACAGTATGTACAGTCCGTCTCACAGTCGGGATACATGCATATTCAAGGCTGATCCAAAACCAACAAGAACCCAGAAATATGTTTGCAATCGCAAGAACAAGAACAAGTTCGGTTCCCACCGAGATATTCCTCGCTACTGGAATAATCAGTTGCAGAATTCCTAGGAAGTCTGTATAGGACCCTACCACCACAAGTCATGCACGCTTAGCATTGTGGGAATTGGAGAGACAACGTCAGTACTGCGAGATTGACAGAAATGAATAAAATGATAATAATTCTAATTTTACATAAGTATTTACTTGGTTATATTTACGACGCTTAATAAGAAATGTCATTAGTGCAAACCAACAAACCCCGCCCCCCTTTCTGCATTGAAAACACGCGCTTCAACTTCCGACCAATCCCACAGTTGTCACGGAGACACTGGAGGACAAAATCCGGTCCAAGTTTCTCAAAGAACACACTGGTTAAACATCCAAGACTAGAACTGCGAGAACTTAATGACGATATCCTTTCTCACAGTCGTGCGAGAAAAGATAAAATGCTAGGCATTTTTAATTCCCCGTCAATCCTCCGAAACATTTTTTTACTCATCTACCAACAAGTCAACAGACCAGCGTGCTAGTCTTAGACACTACTGCAGAATCCGTCTGTTCTCTGTTCAGAATGACGTCCATCGAACACGAGGACAAAGCTGGACGAGAAAGGAGAGAAAACCAGCGACGAGTAAAACTTTGAATTAAACATAAAAACGACGTTTGCGTCGCAGGACACCGTCGGCTTTAAAGTGTCCAGGCTGCCTGTGAGGTCGACTCCTTTTTGATATAAGCGGCGGAATAATGAGCAATCAAAGACGGAGACAAAAACGATGAAAAGACACTGCTGGAGGAAAGCTGTGGGTGACGCCAGACGCCTTGGATCTCCTGGTACTTTCAAACAAACGGATGTCCTGGTTTGAAATTCTGCGTTGATTGTGTTTGTGTATGGGTATGTGTGCGTTTGTGCGAATGTGGGGAAGGTGGGTGGATTTTCTGCAGTGTGTCTCTGTCCCTGTGACAGCGTAGGCAGCAGAGATGTGACTTTCCTGGTCATTAGTTGTTAGTCATAATCCACCAAGAAGCTGTGGAAACACAGAGATATGGAGGAGTTCATTAGGAGAAATTGTCCATTTATTTGTACAAAACACTTGGTATTTAATACCAGCCTTAGATCGTCGGCGTAGATTCTTTTAAGCGTACGTTTTTACCAAAACAGAGTCTTGGAAAAGAAAGATAAATCATCAGGATAAAGATGTTTGAGACACATGGCTGACGGTGCAGTGCTCCACCCGAGGACAACGTCGCAGTTCATGGCAAAGACGGAACATATTTCTACTAGGAACCTTGGAGTGGACGCTAGCTTGTTTATCAGAGCTAACGTCCTGGTTTTAACATTATCCCATAAAACCATTTTCCCTCTTCCTTCCAATCAACCTGGATTCACTTCAACCTCCACACGAGTCGGCGGGGAAGTGGGCTACACCGTCTCGCTACAAACGAGCGGCCTAATTATAGAAAATAAATGATAATTATTCTACAGCCAACCGGCCAACTATCCGGGATGTACTCCGCCTGTGCCAGATGATGGAGTTCGCCCCCCCTCTCCCGCCTCCATTTTCTCCACTAGCCTGAAAAGGATTAAACAGGTGGAGATAAATTAATAGATGGGATGATGGTAATTAAATAAGAGAAGCCAGAACCTCGTTAAACAAAATGACAGAGCAGGCGTTTCTCAACCTTCTTTGCTAATCATTACGTCTGCTGACAATTATTCCTGAAGAAACCTTGGTCAGTTTACTTCACAAAGCAGGCGAGGTAATTACGTCCGATAATAGGGATGAGTGATGAATTATTGGTTGGCGGATATTAACGGGTCAAGTTTTTCCTCCGATAATTAAATATTATAACGCAATGCTAGGGTTTTGCTAAATTCGCAGGAATCCAATGATGGTTCTGAGATGTTCTGAGAACAACTGCTTATATTGGTAAGTGTTCGGACAAAATCTCCTGCTGTCGCGTGAAACGTCTACAAATGGTCCATAGTGCAGTGGTGCACCTTGGTCCCTCATCATACCCTTGGTCACTGAGCTACACTAGCCACGATCAGGCCTTGTGTTGCCTCGCGATGTCTCATCTCGTCTTGAAAACGTCACCTGGTTGTCCCAACAAGACAATCCAGGCTTTCTTCAGTTGGTGGATTGGTCTACCAAGGCGTACCAGAACTTAGGAGTCCCTGCTTGTCTCCGGGAACCTCTTGAAGACCTAGATCTTCTGCATCTCCTATCCTAGCACTTCCTCGTCTTCTTCTAACCACAAGGAGCTCTACCTACCTCTAAGTCCAACATGTCCTCCCTCACTGCATCCATCAATCTCTTTGTCTCTTACCTGGTAGCTCCATCTCTAGGATCATTCTTCTACCAGTGGCCCTACTCAACATGTCCAAACCATCTCAATCTGTCTTCTCCAAACCTTCCTGTCTGTGTTGTCCCTCTAATCACCTCCTTCCTGATCCTGTCCATTCTTGTCTCTCCTAAAGAGAACCTCAGCAGCATCTTTAACTCCTCCATCTCCAGCTCTGTCTCCTGTCTTCTGTCTATTTCTAGTGTCTCTAACCCATCCATCATGGCTGGTCTCACCCTCGTCCCTCCACCTTAGTTGACTCTCTTCTATCTCAGATCACTCCTGACTCTTTTCTGCAGTTGTTCCATCCTGACTCCACTCGATTTTCCTCCACAGTCTCCACTGCTCTGAACAGTTGATCCTCAGTATCTAAACTCCTCCACCTTCTCCACCTCTGCTCCTTGTAACCTCACCATGGCCCTGTTCTTCTCCCTTCCATTCATAATACCCTCATCTTATAAATATAAATACAATCACCTCTGTGAAATCTTCCTTATTTAACAATTGTTGTTGTTTTTTCTCAAACACCTCCAGACTGAGACCCTGTAGAACCTGCTGAACCACTGATCACAGTACAACAGCGTCAGCAACTGCTTTGTAGATGAGTCACACAAGCTGATGTTAACACTCATGTGCTGTAACCTAGGAACAAATAAAACACTTGACGCCGCCTCCCTCCGACACACAACCAGGTAGAAATTATCACGCTACGCCGCTGCTTTCCGTTGCAGAAAATTGTCATTTTTAATGTCAAGATGAGCGAAAGAATAGGTGGCGATTGTTGTTGCCGCTGCAGAGGCAATGAGTCATTGCCTCCATCTGAGGAGTCAGTGACCCGATGATGACAAGCACAAATTACGTGCGTCAACTTTAAGTCATAGTGACAAAAATAACAGTGTTGATACTAAAGCGGTAAAGATGTTAGAGCGCTCGGCCGAACACGTTCAAACAAACACTGGGAATGATCAAGTCCAACTGTACCATTGTAGCACGAATAGTTAACCCCAACCTAAGATTGATACAGGAGACACTTTTCAGCAAATCCGTTTTTTACAAAAGTGGTTTTAATTCATTGAAAGTTTAACTTCTATTATTTGATTGAGACAAAATAGCAATTTAAAAAGCTGTACATGCTTCTTTCTCAGTTTTCTGAATTCTCCAGTACTGCACTGGAGAGGAAGAGGGCAGTATTGCACCTTACGTGTGGTATGAGCTCAAGGTTCTCAACTGGTCTCACTGGTCTCTGGGACCCACATTTTTCTGTGGCCACTAAGTCGTGACCCACTCTCATAGAATTCCAAGCAAGCAAACCAATTTTCTAAATAATAAAAAAAAACCTTCTGAAAAATCACTTTTTTAAAATACATTCAGCAGAGTATGCTTTTCAAAATAAGAGATTTTTTTAAAAATAAAACACAAACTCAACAGTTGGTTCACATTCTTTTGATTTTTGACCAGCTGTTTGTGACCCATTCAGTACGGGTCCGCGACCAACTTTTGGGTCGGAACCCACCAGTTAAGAACCACTGGTTTAATGGATTCACTGCAGCACTCACGGCCTATGCTTTCACCCAAAAAAATGGCATTGACGTCAGTTAGGACGGTTTTGTTTTATGCTATGTTGACTTTTTGCATCATTCGTCGGTTAATTGTGTTAAATTTTCCCGGGTCCTAGTGGTAAAGGAACTGGACTGGTTCAAGAGGTTCAAGGTTCGAATCCTCCAGCTACCAGGTTACTACTGAGCTCTGCTGAGCATGGCAAACATGATTTTTTAATCAATTCATCCCCAAAAAAAACAAACAAATAAGCTAAGAAAATCAGAAATGGCAACACAAACACACAACAAAATGTAGAAAAATATAAATTTGCCAAATACAAACCTGGGAGCAGCATGGATGACACTACTTCAGGGTCTTCTAACATTTCGATGATGCAGCGCTGGAAATCTTTACTGCTGTTGGACTGGAGGTAGCTGTGGAGACAGACAGCACGTGGACCGAGGACGGCATGATTACATATCAGATTGTAAATAAAATAGGGAAAAGGACATTTTTCCCCAGTGTAATAAAGAGATTATAATTTTTTTTTATGTAAAATGTACGTAAATATGGTAGAACCTTAACATAATACGAAGGGTTTGGCTTTAAAAATGGGGAGTCTTATTTTGAAATTCACATCAAAAATCTCTCATTTCTTTGTTTACCTAGGTGAGATTGTACATAGTATATCATTATATTATATAATGCGTACTCTGTATACTATTCTCTAGATCTAGCTCGGATCTGTAGAAGGAACGACGGCTTTGTGGTACCCAACCACTGGGCCGTGGACCAGTACTGGTCCGTGGGTGAATTGGTGCCGGGCCGCAGAGAAATAATGTTTCCTTTTGGCCCTATCTGGCTATTACTTCCACTTGATCCATACCCATATCAACAAAAATAGAACTGACCAATAGAATGGCTAGGATTCCATCAATCTTGCAACTATCTGTCTGGTAGCAGAAATTTATAGGCTTTGTGCACTTGAGAAATCCTTGTTGTCCCCATGCACATTTAATTCAGATAGCAAGATTTTATAGGTAGGAAAATATTTCAGAACGCTGGAAATTTAATTTTATTAAGTTGTATTTTTCTGCCACAACTTCACGAACTGTGAAAATAGTACGAGACATTTAATCGGATCGTGTTTGGCGAACAAGCTCATTAGTCCATGATGTTGGTAGCAGCTCAGGACGGAGAGCAACGTTCCCAAAACCATTAGTATTTAATGACTGCAGGGATTGGACGCCTTGTTTAGACCCTGAGCTAAAGCTCCATTTGAGACGTTTAGGTCCGTCGTATATTTGAGTTAATGTCACGCGGGTCTTAATTTCCAACGTAATGATGCATTGTAATCTGTTTGTCAGCACATGTGTACGCCCGGGTTATTTTTATTAACTGTTGGCATGAGATGAGAATATAATAATTCCCATTAGTAAAGATGAGCAGATGGCTCATCGCTCTCTCTCTCACACACACACACACACACACACACACACACACTGACCTCATCCAGGAGATGCGGTCTTGCCAGAACTCATACATTATGTAACATGACTTTCCTGGGGGCTTCTGAACGGACACGCTGACAGCAGGACAGGGGAGAAAAAGAATACAAGGAGAAGGAGACATATTTACATTCAATATTTGGACGGCAGTGACAGAGGGAGATGGGGTTTAGATTCGTCAAAGCAAAACCAACAGAGCATCAAATATGAAATGAAAACACAGTCAATTTGAACAATGCAAAAAAAAAGCTGCTAAAAGAGAAAATTGGCAATTTTTGATAATTTACTCCCTTGATTCACTGCCTTCAACACAGACACCAGAGCCCGGCAGGACAGAAATGAAACAGAAACTCACTGCAGATTTTCAGTTTGGGCCGAGGTGGCGTCAACGTAGCTTTTCAGAACTTTGTGGAACTTGTCCAGATCTCCCTCCGTCACAGAGAGCTGCCTTTGTACGAGCAGGATGTTCTGTAAAAAAAAAAAGAAAAAGACTCAGGATAGGGAAGATTTAAAAAATTTGGACCAGTATCTTTGAATAAAAAATGTGTCTTCCTTACAGATTTGTATGTGGTGGCCAAGGTGTCTTCCTTCAGTGGTTCCAATTTTGGACTCTGTGAAAAGAGAATTTAAAAAAAACCTAAACTTATAAATGAAAAGTTTAAAGTAAAATCTGTGTTTGCAAACACAAAGTCATTTATTTAAATATATTTTTTTGACTTTATTTTATTTATTGCACTAAATGTTGAAGTCTACAGATTGATCTTTGTGTGGATTGATGTACAAAGAGCAGCGAAGCAGAAAGTGATAAAGGGAAGACGGGCGAAGGTCGTTATGTTATTATGCTGTTTATGAGCAATTTCAGTAAATAAGTGATCTATAAAGACAGAGTCGCAAAAAGTGAAAAAGATAAGAAAAAAAATAATCACACACAGAGAGAGAACGTTCTCCCCGTCTGTTAGTGTGTGTGTTACTGTGTATGTAGATGAGGGGTCTTGCGTGTGTGTGTTTGTGTTGTTCTGGTATTGGTGTTGTTGTGGGGACATTTATTTGCGTGTGACGCAACCATTGCTACATTTTGCAGGTTTCCACATTGAGTGGAGGCAGTTTTCAGGTCAGGATTCAGATGTGTATTTATTAATGAAAATTTTGCATGTGTTTATGTATAAAAAGTACAGACACCGTTTTAGTCCCTTGTTAAAATTTAAAAATGTTTCCAGTCAAAAACAGTTCATAATTTCATTAACTATTCTCCCTTTTCCTAACATTGATGTAAATATTAATATGATCGATATTTTTTTTTTTTGTTGAATTGTCCAAACATTTTATTTCTACTTCCAAGGTCTATCGATACTGATACGATGATGGTTAAAGTTCTGTGGTGCCTGATCACTAATATGTTGGGTTAAAATACTGTTTCTCACTAAAATGGCGCCCCCTATGGGACAGAATGAGGATACCACTAAGCACCTGGTAATATTTATTTACTGTATTTTATGGACCATAAGGCGCACTTAGAAGCCTTAAATTTTCTCATCAATACTTGTAATGCCTTATATGTGGATTTTGGTAGCGTTACTGACCTTGAACGATGCATAGAATCTGCCACAATGTTTAAGCGTATTATTATTATAATGTAGTAATATGTACGTGGCTTATGGTCTGGAAAATATGGTATTTTACTCCTGAAACCGCTGTAAGAGTTGCTGAAAATCAGCATTCTGCATACAATTTTAATAAAATTATTTTAAATTTTGTCAATTTACAATGCTGCCACCAAGTGACTAGAGTTTTCTTTAAAACTCATAATGTTATATTCAGGTGTGTATGATTTTTTTCATTACCTGAAAAATTACAGATACAAAAAATCATGCCAATATCTAGTTGATAATAGTAGTTGTCCAATATTATCAACATCACTTAATATTTGTATCATCTCCGTGTGGAGTCATGACGGACTCTGCCTGACGACGGTGACGACCGGCTCCATCTGCCCTGATTTCCCAGTGACCCTGGTCTGGATGAGGTGGTGGAAGATGAATGAATGGACGTTGGATACCTGACACTCCAGTTTATCCAGCAGCTGCTGCAGCCGGTTGATCTGGTAACACCAGTTCTCTCCATCCTCTGTCCCCAAACCTGAGAGAAAAAAAAAAAAAAATCACAGTGAATTCCATCACACTTAGTCACAGAAAAGAGCTTTCAATGTGTTTTGGAATATTTCTTCTGCCACAGAGAGGATAAAGGTGATAAAAAGAAAAAAAAAGAAATAAATGATTCTCACAGCTACGGATAAGACACATTTCCCACTGACTCACTGGCGTCCTTATTGATGTCTGCTGTTTGTGTTGGACCTGAATCTTGTCCTACCTGTGGTCAAGATGCCAGAGCAGGGATCTGCTGGAGACATGCACAGATTGTTATGGAGACTCTGGGCACACAGTCTGCCGCTCCTCTGAGCTCCTGTCAACTCGGGTGTCTCCACCTTTCTCCTGCCAAGTTGTCAGTGGATGAAGACCCCAGTGGGACAAACATAAAAGACAGTAGCCGTCAGCAATGTGAGACTGAGCATGGAGGGATGGATAGATAGACAGATAGATAGATAGAACTTTATGAATCCCTCAAGAGTCTCTTTAGGGAAATTATGGACAATTATGGAAAAATTAAGGAGGACAAAAAGAAAATTGTCCTCTCCAAAGAATCTGAAGTAAATTAAGAAAGTTTTTAATAAATTTAAGAAGTTTTAATTTAACGTCTTCTCTTTTTGGCTAATCCCTTTTCTCAGGTGTTGCCACAGCGAGTCAACAATTTCCATCTCCACCTGTCCCCTGTATCTCCAACTCTAACTCCAACTACCTCCATGTCCTCCCTCACTGCATCCATCAATCTCCTCTTTGTCTCCTGCCTGGTAGCTCCATCTCTTCTACCAACATAGCCACTGTGTCCCTCCTCTGAACATGTCCAAACCATCTCAATCTGTCTTTTTTCTCCAAACCTTCCTGTCTGTGTTGTCGCTCTAATCACCTCATTCCTGATCCTGTCCATCCTTGTCTCTCCTAAAGAGAATCTCAACCGCATCTCTGTCTCCTGTCTTCTAATTATCCCTAGTGTCTCAACAACATAAGATATAAGATATAAGATATATATTCTTTTCCTGTTTGTTTCCTATCAATGTCATGATCTACCTCTGCCTCTCAGTGTTCTTCTGGTCTGTATTCAGGAGGCATCTCGCCATAGTTTCGTGTTTGTGTGACCAAAGATCCAATTTGTTTGCCCTTGTTATTATCCTCCTTTGTGTCCTTCCATTTGTCATGATTTCCGTGTCGCACTTCTCGCCGTGCATTGTGTGCGCGGCACCACACTGACAGCACAGAGGTTGGCATATTGCTTGGAAGTTCTCATGCTGAGAACAGCCCAGAACCCAAAGGCCACTGCAACAAGGATAAATCCACTGCCTGTTCCCTATAATAATAATTCATAAGTCCAAACCTTGTTTTCCTAACAGTTTTTTTATTTACTTCTTTCTATTTTTTATTCTCTCTCTTCTAACAAATCTGGGATTAACAGTTTTGGCCGAAAGCTTCTGGTTATCCTCCCTCTGAAACTCATTCCTCTCCTCTCTACGTTTGGATTTTCACCGTCATCTTTTCAGAATAAAATCACTTCCCCTGTGTTTCTGCCAGGCTCTTACCTTTGACTCATCTCCCTGCTCCTTTTCAATAATTCACCTTGGCTATAATCGCTCCATTATTTTCAATAATGCCAGAGTGGCACTCAGAGGGGAGCAGGCAGAGAGCGGCTAAGCCCTGACACACGCAGAGCCACCGACGAATCAGCTTGAACCTGACTAATCAAATCACCAAGGATGTACAGTGAAATCATTCAGGTATATTTATTAAATACTGCATTCATTTCCATATACATGGCGTCCTTTTTATTTTCCGGAACATTTTGCGTTAATGAAAGCGATTTTTCCCTTTGAGTGACTGCTGTGTTCTGTCATCGTAATTGCTCGAGCGTTAACAACACGACAGATGAGACAGAGTGGTTGCTTAAAAAAGTCGGATGAAGTTTCAAGGAAAATATTTCTTTGCTACAGACGGAAAATTAACGTGAAAACCAGACTGAGCTACAGGAAGATATACTCACTGGTACAGCAACGCTGTGGCATCGATTATTTTCCCATTAAAAATAATTAAAAACAAATTAATTTGCCCCCATGGACATATACTATTAATCAAATTAACCCCCAACCACCAAAACACTACTACCACCACCATTACTGCCACCTACTGTGTCTGTCTACTCATTGCAACCAACGTTATCTTTCATAAAGAGGTTTTTGTTTTTCTCTTTTCCCATGAAAATCCCTTCCAAATGAATGAATCAATCATATTCAAATGTGTCTAAATTGTTTTATTAGCAAATTAATTAATCAAATAAATGCAAAAACAATCTCCAAAATCTGAATTAAAACTCCATTTAGGTTTGTGCAAACTGTGGCCCAGGGGCCAGATGTGGTCTGTTTGGCTTGTTGATCTAGGCCTTCCTGCTATTTAATTGAAATTATCATTATGTTTCCGCCTTTTGCCTGAAATGCTTGTATTTCCCCACTAGATGACTTAAAATAACTGGACCTCTTTCAAATCTCAGGGCCCGTTTGGACCTGACCTGGTGCCAAGAAGATACTGTTGTTACATAATGTAATCGCAAGATATTAGTCCGACTCTTACTGTGTGGGGCAGCTCTGCTCTTCCACCGCCTCCATGGCGCACTGCAGTGACCTCTGGAGGGATAAAAGCTGACTTGACGTCTCTCTTAGCATGAACCTGGTGACAAACTGGCCCAGCACGCTGGCTCCCTCGTACTCCTTGAACCAGAGAGCACAAAAAAGAAAAAAAACTGTTTCACAAATGCCAAAAATAAACGTAAAATGAAAATGTGATGCCGTTGCTGAGAGCGTCACACGCTTGTTAACCGTGTTTATTCATAGATATTTAGTTTTCAGAGCAGTACGCCTGAACACCACTCAATGTGTTAATGATGGGACAGCGCTCTTGCTCCAAATGGATAATGAGTAGCCTCTAACTCCAAAGGCTTCTGGGGATTCATGGCCCAGATCACTGTGTGACAGACTCCAGCTTTTTAACAAGCCAATCCAGCTGGGCTTTCTTCAAGAACAGCTGTGAAGCGACTGAACAGGGGAGCGAGGTGATCCAATTAAGACACTGCTCATATTTATTCAGCACTGGTTTATTTGCATGGGGAAACGGCTACTGTCCGTCTGTTGAAGCAGTGCTTCTCAACTGGTCTCACTCTGGGACACACATTTTCCTGTGGTCATTAAGTCGCGACCCACTCCCATAGAATTCAAAAAAAAAAAAATTCATTTTCTAGAAAAAATTAAAAAAAATAAAAATTGGAAAATTCACTTCTCTTAACGCCTTTCAATATAAGAGATTTTCTAAAATAAAGCACAGACTCTACAGCTGATTTGCATTATTTGGACCCATTCAGAATGGGTCTGTGACCCACTTTTGAGTCGGTACCCACCAGTTGAGAACCACTGTGATAATGTTCAAACCACTGTTTTTTTAAGAAATTTGTTAAAATTGTACTTTTTTAAAATGTGTTTTTAGAAAACTTGATAGTGTTGAATAAAATTAAATGTTTTTTTTCTATCAATTGAAATGAAATTTAATGTCCAAATCATTTTGTCTATTTTTTTTTTTTCATTTTCAGAATCCCTGTGGAGTGTGCTTGGCTGGATTAAGACCAGAAGCGGGCCTATTTTGTCCCGCAAGCCCCATGTTTGACACCCTTTGGTCTAGTCCACCGGAGAGGTGTCCAATACTTATCTCATACTAAAAGCTACTGAGAAATGAAAGGTAAAATTGTTTCAAGAATTTTCTTTTTCTTTTCTGTGTTCTATTTAAATCTCTTTAATTTTTTCCCCCTCCACAATAAAAGCCTAATGTCCATTCTATTTAGGGTTTTCACAAATTACCGCAGCATCCTGAAAAATCAACTCTACTCCCTGCAGCTGTGCTGGTTCACACACCTGAACTACATTGTTAATGGAGCCTCACTGCTTAAATGCTCAGGGAGCAGCCACCATTTCTGCCATGTGACTTGCATGGTTGCTCTCCTTTTTTTCTTTTAATAAGTGATTAATTTTCATTATTTCATCTGCTACTTTGCAGACATTTACCTAGATTTATTCTGTGATTGTTGTGGTGCCGTTTGTTAATTTAAGCAGTTTGTGTTTCCTTTTAGGAGACAGTGACAGTGACGTCGATGTCAACATCAATTAAAATTAGCAGCAGGGGATTTCACTACATGCTCATAGTTGCCTAAGCTGGTCTGCCATTCCAAATGACTCAAACTTGTGCTTATTATGTCATTGAGCACAGAGTAAATCAGGGCATGAAACTCAATTTAATGAAAATTTGATGCTAATTGTGCACAATTTCTCTTATCTTGCTGTAACAACAACTAGAAGTTTAATTTTATGAACAAGAAATACGATATAATATATTTTAATATAACATCAGTAGTATTGGTTTTTTTTGTCCGTTTATCTGTAGCCTGTCCGGCTACGATTCAATGTAAATCTTTTTTTGTTTTTTTTTTTTTTTCCAATTCAAAAAGTTTTTTTTTACAATGCAACAAAACAAGAAATATGATCTTGTGGACCTAATATAATTACACCGTGGGCCAGATGTGGCCCCCGGGTGGGAGTTTGGGCTGGATGTGTGGACTAAGTCGTCAGGACGTCTTCTTACCTCCTTCGTTTTATCCATTGCTTTCAAAATGGCCACGTTCAGGCTCTCCAGTGATGAGAGGACACTGAGATATTCTCCAAGGTGCTGGGAGAAATAATCTAATAGTGGGAGAGAAACATGGCCGCAGCATCATCGCTCATGTCGTACCAATTAAAAGTTTAGCCTTGTGTGAATAGGAAAACAAACTTAAGATGATGACAGAGTGATCATTATAGGT
>JAFBJS010008172.1:72803-110271 GCA_016785265.1 Paraplagusia blochii
AACAACAAGAAGTTTAATTTTATGAACAAGAAATACTATATAATATATTTTAATATAACATCAGTAGTATTGTTTTTTTTTTTGTCTGTTTATCTGTAGCCTGTCCGGCTACAATTCAATGTAAATCTTTTTTTTTTTTTTTTTTTTACAATGCAACAAAACAAGAAATATGATCTTGTGGACCTAATATAATTACACCGTGGGCCAGATGTGGCCCCCGGGTGGGAGTTTGGACTGGATGTGTGGACTAAGTCGTCAGGACGTCTTCTTACCTCCTTCGTTTTATCCATTGCTTTCAAAATGGCCACGTTCAGGCTCTCCAGTGATGAAAGGACACTGAGATATTCTCCAAGGTGCTGGGAGAAATAATCTAATAGTGGGAGAGAAACATGGCCGCAGCATCATCGCTCATGTCGTACCAATTAAAAGTTTAGCCTTGTGTGAATAGGAAAACAAACTTAAGATGATGACAGAGTGATCATTATAGGTTGAATTGTGCAAGGGATACGCCACATGTAAATGTGTCTTTTAATATACATTATATATACAATCTATAATGTCTCCGTATGCGCTGTTTAATGCAGCGAGATATAATCAAATGGTGATTATATTTATGTTGCTCCTGGTGACAAGAGTGTAAAAATTAGAATAATTTACTTGGCATTTCAACATAAATTGCAGCCACAGTAAATCATTTAAGACATAATTCAATTAAATGTGTTTTCCCATGCAAGTCCTTTAAATAGCATTAAACAGTGTCAACTGGATATATTGTGTTAAGGCGGTAATTTTATAGCATAAATGTACTGCAAACACACTATCCACCCACCTGAGAGTTTGTCAGTTTCCAGATTACTGTAGAGAAAGAAGGGAAAAAAAGGAAAAAGCGAATTGAAGATTTGCATAAAATAAAATATCTAAATTGTGTGGCACTGTTCTGCTTTTCACCAACTCAGGCAATAAAATAGTTTGAAAAAAACCTTTTCCTCAATTGAGTTGCAGATAAATATCTGTGGATGAATCACCCAAGGTAACGGAGTACATCAGGGATCTGTTTTTAGTCCCTTAATGTTTGCAATATGCAAAGGTAAAATAAAGATATAGGACTTAGTTTGAAATGTTGCTATTAAATTCGTTTTATATATTTTTTGCAGTTGTTCTGCACATTGAATGCAAGACATTTCATTTGTACATGGAAAATACTTTTGACCGGATGTCTCTTTCACAATTTGAGGTTAAAAACTTCTGACAGTTTATGTTTCTTGAATCTATTTCAAAAGCAATACATTAGTCAGAATAGTACTACACTCATAATACAGCTCTGAAAAAAATATATACAGATGTCAGTGCTGGAAAGAGCGCCAAATAACATGCTATAAACAACCATTTAGAACAAACCTGGACAAACTAAGGCCTGGGGGCCAGATGTGGCCCGTTAGGCTGTTTAATATGGCCTGATATACATTTTCAAATTATAGTTATGATATATGTCATTATTATTTTGTCTCATCAGTAGATAGCACAGAAAAGGCTAAAATCATTTAGCCATTCTTGCTTTATTCACGACTTTCACACATCTACCTTGGTTCAAACCAATGACTCGGCCCCTGTGTCAAATTTTAGGACCCAATGTGGCCCTTGAGTCAAATTAATTGCCCACCCTAGATCTAGAAGATTGCTAGGTGGAGGATTTTCTCCAAACTGATGATTACCACACTTACGTCTATAATCTTTTTTATTACTGAAGATAATATGTTTCTAAGAGGCCACTTTCACCTACTTATTTTGTCGTCCATCGATGGAGTAAAAAAGCTCCTGCAGCTCCTCAGTCGTCAGGATCCCATCCGCAAAATATGCATTGAACTCTTCAAACGTCAGCTTGCCATCATCTAAGAACAAGTGTTGAACAAAGAATGGTCTGTAAATTGTTGGATTTAAGAGGTTCATAAATTAGGCTAAAAATACACTATAGGTTTTAAAAACAAAACAGACTTTACTGCTTCACCAGGCTGCAACTTTCTACTAGTCCAGTTTGTTCAGAGAATCTATAGCCAAAGAATACAGCTTGGTCATAGTCTGATGAAAAGCACTTCGTTCTGAGCCAATATCGTCAATCTGTCTATTGGCAACTGACGCTGGATCAGCAGTTAGCGTTCCAACGGATGCATTCTGGATTTTTCTGTCCTCAGTGGAATCCAGTAAATAAATATGGTGTTTGTTGAGACTTACATTTTCTCTAGTGATGAGTCACTAGAGTGAATTGGCAGCAATGTTATTACTGTTACTGCAGTGATACATAAATATTTAATTCTAAACTATCCTGGCCTGTTTTGTCACAATATAATTTAAACGTCTCCGTAAATTGGGTGTAAAGACTTTATTACTACTCTTTTTTTTTTTTTTTTTTTTGGAGCAAAACGAGAATTGTAGTGTAGAGAGAACACTGTATTGCGGCAGAGATTGTCCCATAGGTGGTTCTCAACTGGTGGGTCCCGACCCAAAAGTGGGTCGCGGACCCGTTCTGAATGGGTCGCGAACAACTGGTCAAAAATCAGCTAAATAATAGGAATCTGCTGTTGAGCAATCTCTTATTTTGGAAGGCACACTCAGCTGAATTTGATTTGTGTGATTTTTCAAAGGCTTTTTTTTTAATAAAATTTATATGCATGGTTTGAATTCCATAAGAGTGGGTCGCGACTTAATGACAGGAAAATGTGGGTTGACAGCCACTGCCATAGGCAACTCATGGTATTGCCCCAGGACCTTAAGAGAAATAAATCACACTGTTGACATTGTTAAATTGGACTTAAAGGAATTCATAATACAACAGAAAAATATACAATGCTGATGTTAAAACGACAACAAAAATAGAAGCAAAAATGTAGGAGCCGGCCAAAGTGCTTAGTTGAACAAAGTAAACCACGATGAGGAACAAGAAAAAAAAGTAGGGCGCAAAGTAGGCCACGTTTTTATCCTCCAGAAAGGTTGGTCCCTCTATTTGTCTCTCCAAGTCCCACAAAAGCATCACTGTTTCAAAAGCCGCTTTTTGTTGTGGTGGCGATTTGGACTTTCAGCTTTTTCTCTGTGTAGTCTACACAACTTCTTTTTCCTCTGATACATTTTATTCCACTCGGAGAGTTCTCCACCAGGCCATCTGTGAGGACATCTGCGATGCAAGCTCCGGTATAATAATTTAAGCCGTTTAATGCTGTTTCTATACCTCGCACTGCATCTATATTCTCCAGCTCACTAATAATCTGAAGACGAGTGGAGCATATCTCTAAGGTCGGTTTCCAGTTGTCAGCTACGAAGACAGTTCATTAAAGAGCGGCGGTTGGGAAGAGGAAATTGCCTTTGCTGCTCTGACGTGGGATAGCATCTAACGAAATGCAATCTGGAAGATATTGGGACGCTGATTTATGCCAGAAAAAGATGGAATAATTTAAAATACATTCATCTTCAGGCTTCTATTTACTACTATATCTACTTGGCAAAACAATGGCAACAGTGCGTGACCAATTAGGTACCAGACGAGCGGAGCGTTATAGTTAATTAGTCTTAGTTTTTCCACTGCTCACTGCTAATAGGGCGCATTGAAAGGATGGGGTTCAAATGTATTTTTGGTTCAGGTCTTTGTAAATGAACTTGCATTAAAAAACAAACTGTTTTTAAAACTAAATATATAGGATCTACTTACTAGGAACTGCAAATATGCAGCAGGGTTTTATTATGGGCTAAACTGTGCAATATCTATTAAGCAGTGGTAGCTCCAAGCGTGTGTTCCCATTGGAAGCGCCATAACGACATAACTTTGTAATAACATATACCGTTTTCTCATTCAATTTGGAATCGAATACCAAAGTAGTTGATTCGGGATTCGATCCGGTATTAACTAATGCGCATTCGATTCACTTTGCATTCACACACAATAAGGGAGCGAATGCACAGTGAACATCTAGCGGTTGACAAGGAGATGAGCCGCTCCCGTAGCATTTTACGAGCTCGTTAAACTAATACGGGTGTTGTTGTGTTCACACACACATCGGGAGCGACAACCGTTTTACTCTTTATTGCTTTACACCCGTATTAGTTGATTTGGTATCGAAATCCCCGACTAGAGGTGGATTAGTTAATGCGCATTAGTCGAGGAGCGAATGCGCGTTAGTTTGTAATGTGAATGCAAACGGGGAACGACACTGGCTTCACATCGCAGTGAATACCGAATTAAGTGCCAGTGTGAAAACGACATAACAAATGCTTGGATTAGTATTAGTGGATTGTGCGGAAAAGGTAAAGTCTAGTAACTTAATATTACACAGTAGATGTGACAATATTAGAAGTTAAAAACTTCATGCACTGATGTTGGACATCAGTTTTTGTCAATATTTTTTATCCATGATGTGTTGTGACTTGTGTGCAGGGACTGAATAAGACCGGCTCCTTGGAGCGAGGCAAACAACTTTAAAAACCCATAAATTTGGCTCGAATTCTTTTCTTCCAATTCTGCAGGACAGAACCTTCTACACTCAGATGACTTGACTGACTCCTTAAAAGGTCTCTGATCAATACTGGGACTATGCTGTCCTTCAGTGGAGACTCTCTATTTACCTTGGTGTATTTATAGGCTCTTTGAAAGTGTGGCCGTTTTATCTCTTGAGACCTCAGTTTGTTGTGCTCAATAGCCATTAGGCTTTCATTCACCTTGTTTGTTGTTTTTTTAACAGTCTGTATTTATGGTACACTGCAAAGTTACTATGAATTTTTAATGTGGTCTCACGCAGTCTCACAATTTGTTTGCAGATGCTACTGTGACACACACTACAGTATAGCACAGTAGAAACGACACTAGTTTAACATTCATGACAAAAGTCATTTTAGGTCAAGTGCCTTATTTATGGTCTATGGTTATGGAAGTTCTTGTGAATAAGAATGGGACACCAGCATAGTAATTGGTCAGGATTTTATACTATAAACCAGCGGTCATGGACCGGTAAAGGTTTGTGGGGCACCTGGTGCTGGGCCGCAAAGAAATATTGTTTCCTTTTGGCCCCATCTGTCTATTACTTCCACTTGATCCATACCCATATCAACAAAAGAACTGACCAATAGAATGGCTAGGATTCCATCATCAATAATGCAACTATATTTGATTAGGAAATATTTTCTCAGTGAAGACAACAACAATAAACTCACAATGACGCAGAGTCGTTGATACAAGATTCTAACCTTGTATACTGGTCTGGTAGCATCTGCCCATGCATAGTTAATTTGGGTAGGAAGATTTTATAGGTAGGAAAATATTTCAGAACACTGGACATTTAGTTTAATTAATGGGTATTAATTACCGGTCTAGTAGCAGAAAATTACAGGCTGTGTGAACTTGAGAAATCCTTCTTGTGCCCATGCACAGTTTATTCGGGTAGGAAGATTTTATAGGTAGGAAAATATTTCAGAACACTGGAAATTACATTTTATCAAATGGTATTTATCTGCCACAACTTAACGTCCAAGGTCCGTGGAGCAATAAAGGTCAGGGAACCTCCATAATACTACCAAAATTTGGAATTCCAGCCTGTGCCGTAACTTAATGAGAGCTAGAAACGTGGAGCGTTTACCTACCATTTTTGTCTGCTCGGCGGAAAATCTATAGTGGGGAAAAAAAAAAAAAGAAGATTATGATAAAGATCATATTAAAGCAATGATCTCACTTATGATTATGAAACATTACAAAAATCACACAAGCAGATTTGTTGGTCATTGTAGCATAGATGCCACACGCTAACTGTTGTAAATTGTAACAGTGGTTGTTATAAAATTTACCAATGGTTATGGAAAAAACTTTTTTTTTTCTCTTTTCAATGTCTTGCTCATTTTAATGTTGTTATTTATAATGGTTTTTGACTGCAACCAAAATCACTTTAGTTATCGCGCTGATCTTTAAGGTCTTCCTTGTTTTTGTGTTGATGATATTTTTTTGCTAATTCACCTTTGTAGGTACCTGGCATTAAAATGAATAAGAAATTGAAGAAAAATTACGTAAAAAAAAAAACAAAAAAAATCCTTTACAAATCTTTACAAGATATTGTGGAATGAGAAATATGGCAAACAAACCTAACATATAAACATATAGATCTTTAACACATCTTGTTTGCCATTTTTGTAAAATGTGATGGAGCGAAAAATCCACATTACAGGATTATTATATTAAAAACACAGAATAACCAAAGCATGACAGAGAGGGAAGAATGCATTCAAAATAACTGTTACTGTTTGTACAAGCTCCAGCAGGTTGAGAAATGATCGAGTTCACTCTGGCTGCTGCTCACATTTACAATTCAGAACGGAAACATAAAATCTAGAATGAAATATATTCTACTGATTGTTTGTATATTTATCACAAAAACAATTATTACTTATGCCTGGCTGATTTGAATGCAGGTTGATCAGGTAAATTTACACTGATTACACGGGAATCAGTGCAGATGAATAAATGCCTAGTAACACAGCAGGTTTATTTAGACCGCAGAATAGTTTTTTACTTTTGTGTTTGTGTTGAACAAAGGATGGAGAAGAGGAAAACGACAGATGAGATTTGTGGATGTTGTGAAAGGGGACACGGAGATGGTTGGTGTAAAGGCAGGGGATGCAGGGACGAGGATGAGATGAAGACTGACGATCTACTGTTGCAACCCCACAAAGGAAGGATTTATGTTGCTTTGGAGATGATGAAAAGAAGATGAACCACAAATATGAGATTCTTACTTTACAATCACATGTAGGAATATCCCCTGTAGATCAGTTATGTGATACTGATTCTGATTATGCTATGACGTGACAAGGACTACAGGAAATCAAAAGACAATCTTTGGGGTACGTGGTTGAGAACAGACCATAACAAAACCTCATTCACTCTCTTGGTATCCTAGAGTAGTGGTCCCCAACCACTGGGCCAGGAACTAGAACTGGTCCGTGGGTAAATTAGTGCCCGGCTGCAGAAAATAATGTTTCTTTTTGGCGCCATCTGTCTATTACTTCCACTTGATCCATATCCATATCAACAAAGGAACTGACCAATAGAATTGCTAGGATTCCATCATCAATAATGCAACTATATTTGATTAGGAAATATTTTCTCAGTGAAGACAACAACAATACACTCAAAAGGTCATTTATAAAAGATTCTAACCTTGTATACCGGTCTGGTAGCAGAAAATTATAGGCTCTGTGCGCTTGGGAAAAGTTAATTGAGGTAGGAAGATTTTATAGGTAGGGAAATATTTCTTTAAATAAGGGGTATTTATTTGCTATTTTTGTGAAAATAGTACGAGACATTTTAACCGGTCCTTGGTGCAATCAAGTTTGGGGAACACTTTTTCATAGAACAGAGAATATGAAAAACATAACAAGTGTCTTATTTGCACGGGCATTTATGGAAGCTGGTTATAAACTGTACAAATTTCACCAATTTACAGATTAAATCTATAAATTCTTACATCATAGAAGTCTATACTAGATAGACTCAAATACAACCGCACATTACACTATTATCAACACCTTAAAAACAACAGCTATGTACTGATGAAGGATAACTACGATATAGAGAGGCACAACTATTCCATATATTCACTTTATCTTGAGCACCTGTTTCCCTCCTATTCCCTCATTAAATTTTCTCCTTGCCTCAACCAATTGTGCATGGACACGTAGGGTTCTTAAGAGTCTGGAAAGGGAGAAAAATATTTAAACTCAGGTTCAGTTCACTGTCTGTTCACCTACGTGCCTTGAATTCTTGAAAACCTGAGGGGCTCAGCTTGGCTGACTTGTCAGTCGGCAGCAGCGTCGCTGGTGTGAATCCGTTACACTTCCTTGACCTCTAGCACCCACGTGTCTACGTTCAGAGAAACCCTAAGCTCTCAGACACAGAACTGTTGTTCTTCAACGAAAACGACAAAAGTTCCTCCGGGGTTGGCTGAATATATTTGTGAATGTAAAGGCTATAATGCTTTTTAAATGTAAAAGAAAATGGCTGAAAGACAGTGGAGGGGAGAGATAGTAAAGATACCAAATTATTAACTAATTATTTGGCCTTTATTTTGAAACAGTTTACTAAAATTTGACATTGCCATTTTTGGTAAATGTACTGATTTATTGGTCACTAAAAATTAAATCTAAATACTCTGCCACTATCACGGTGAATTAACACCATGTCAGGCTTTTTGATGACAGAGCTCAAAACTAGCCTTGAACAACGCAATTATACAAATCAACTTCCTGTCAGCTGACTTGACTCATTATATCATGTCACGACGGGTGGTGTTGAGAGAGTGTGTTATCTGAGGCTACACTTACTCACACTTTTATTTTTACAATCCTCATTTTAAAAAGCTGCCTTGTTAACACCATTATTTTTTGAGTTACTTTCAGTTATTGTTCCGCAAAAAAACCCCTTTTTGAACATATGGTTTTCTATCACTTGCTTGTGTTTTTTTAATAAAGCATTTGTATTAAAATATATCAGGTGCATATGCGCTTCAGATATGCGTAATACAGTATATCTGCTTTTACATCAATGCACCACCTCCTGTAGAAAGCTCCCAGATGAAGAGAACTGTCAATAAAAAGAGAACGTCAACTTGAGCCTGCTTCTCCACTCACATGGCAAAAGATGAAAGCGGAGGCACTTTAATGCTGCAGTGTTTTCAGGGACAGTGTTGGCCGGTGTGCTGACAGATTCAGGAAACCGTGCACACAGTAAATCTGTCTTGTTGCCGACAGAGCTGTGTGTTCTCTAAGTCAGTGTTGCCCAACCACGGTCCGGTTAAATGTCTCGTAATATTTTCACGGAGCAGTCATTAATAAAATGTAATTTCCAGTGTTCTTACCTATAAAATCTTCCTACCCGAATGAATTGTGCATGGACACAACAAGGATTTCTCAAGTGCACACAGCCTATAATTTTTTGCTACCAGAAGGTTAGAATCTTGTATCAATGACTTCATTTTGAGTTTATTGTTGTTGTCTTCACTGAGAAAATATTTCCTGATTAAATATAGTTGCATTATTGATGATGGAATCCTAGCCATTCTATTGGTCAGTTCTTTTGTTGATATTCACCCACGGACCAGTACCGGTCCTCGGCCCAGTGGTTGGGCACCACTGCTCTTATAACACTAGGAGCTGTAATGCAATGTTTGTGTTTTATACTAATTTTCATTGTCTTTACTATTAAATAGGTCATTATATCTGCAGGCATATATGTATGTGAATTTCATCGCATTATGTTTTATGTGTTATATTGACAACAGATCAACATTTTATGTAAAAATATCCGATCAATGTAAAAGTAGCTGATGTTGCGCTGCACATGGAATGATGTTTTGAGCGTTTTTAAAAGCACTAAATCCAATACATCAAAGACATTAAAGAACCAAAGATCTGTAGGTGAAAGAAATCAACTAGCTTGTACCTTTTGTGTGTCATACAAAGGAGGTTTTTGTCTTTGAAGAGGCTATTTATAGCTACAGGCAAGACATAACTATTGTCCTACTTCCACGTTACAATAAAAAAGGTGTCCACAGCATGAACGGTGGCTCAAAAATGGACTAATAAACAAAGACTTTATTGGAAACGCATGTTCAGGCTTCTCCAAAGCCGTGATTGTCTACCCTATCACTTCTTCTGATGGTGGCGAGACCGAGATAGAGACAAAGTACATGCACTCACATCATGAAAGATATTGAGTCCTTGTCCACTGCCGTCCACGGGCTGCTGCTGTTGCTGCTGTAGAGCCTGAAGATGCTTTTGTTTGGCAGACTGCAGGCACATAGTGATCATCTCCGTACAAGCCAGCATCTTTCACAGATCAGACGCACCACGGTTGTGCAGACAGCTGATGCTCACAGTGTGAAGTGCGAGGAAGGTGTGCTGAGGCAAATCTGGGGAGGCACTGGAAGAGAGGGATGGGAGGGAGAGTGAAAATGAGAGCGAGAGAGAGAGAGGGAAAATGAGCAAGAGCAACTTTGAGCAGAACAGCTGATCCATCCCCAGCTGGAGTCGCAGCTATAAGCGCCTTCATCTGCTACGTCCAGGTCAGAATATTCTAAATGCAGAATCTAAAAATCTAAATTCTACTTTCACATTGTTATTAAATGTGATTGAAATACTGCAAAATGCAGATAAAACAACCCTTATGGTGTGTGACCCAAATATTTATTTTTTATTCAGCGACTTCTTTTAATCACCTTTTAGTCACAATGCAAAATCCAATATTTTATTTTACAATAATTAAATGCACAGTACAGCATCAATGTCATCTGAGTTGTACAATGATAATTTTTTTTTAAAAAGTACTGGTTAATTTTACAATCAGCTGAGAAAAAGGCAATGCTGCCCTCTGCTGGAAGCTACTTTTTAATATTGACAAAACCAATAAGTCTATGTAATAAAAAGTGTGTATAAAACGCCATCAGATAAGGTTATGATGGGTTTTTATGATGATACCAGGCGAAGAAATAACACACAAAAAAAACACAATATAAAGCCAGATATCAAATCCACTCCTGCACCAGTATGTGGTCCAATATATCTGAAAAATATATGATATGCATAATTTTATTGTTTGTTTTCATAATTGTCTGTCCATTGAGAAGAGGGAAGATATATACTTTATATACATATACAGCATGTTTATTTTTAGGTTTAGTCTTCCATAAATTTAGAAAAATTGTATATAGCTTGCAAAATCATAACAAACGTATACTAGAGTTGGCCCATTATCGTATAGCAATCTTGTAGAAATAGCAGTGTATGTGCTATATATTATAACATATATTAAGACGTTTTTATTGTTGTTGGCCTGTGGTGAAAACACATAACAAATAAAAATATATACTTTTCAGATGTTCAGGTTTTGTAATAATAATGTACTAATAATGTAAAATGCTTTTTTAACACGGTCGTAGATGTACATGTACATGAGTAATAATCAGGAAAGCTCAAACACATCAAACTCTGGCTTATACTGTACAAAGTACAATGCATTTTTTACAGTAGTAAATGTACATGTACATGAGTAATAATCAGGTATACTCTTAGGACACTAACCAGTGCATGTGTTGTGTTTTAACATACATTTAGAATAAACATTTTTATGTTGTTGGTCTGTGGTGAGAAAATACACGAAAAATCGAAGTATTTTATTTTGAAAATTTGTAGTAATGGTGGTCTATTTGACCCGCGAAACTGGACTGACGCTGCATAATTGATAATAAATCAATGATATGGTTAAATGTGTATATAGCGCTCAGATATGACTTTTAATGAAGTTAATTTAGCTTTACCTACATTGGTTTTTTTAATGTTTCTTTGCTTTTTCTTTCGGTTCTTTTGTTATTTTTGACTTCTCCCAAGGCGGTGTCACAGTTCAACAGATAGAGAAGGGACACCATTGGACAGCAGGTGAAGGGGGCGGGGCTACCATGTTACGTACTTGATTACGGTCTGTTTCTCTTCCTGAACTTGGGACTGTTTTACTTTCGTTTTCCAGATATTCGAGTCTTGTCCTTAACCGACGAGTATATCGGTGATTGAAATTCGTCTTTTTTGAATTTCGCCACTGTTTGTGGCTGCCCAACTGTCTCCGAGTGTCTTGGAGACAAAGTTGGGTGACGACAGAACGAGCCGTGAAAGCTGTCCGTGAACGTACCGCAGAGAGTTGTTACCTGTTCGCTCTCAGGTGCCTTCATGGCCTCGACGGTTAAAAGAAATGAAGATATAAAAGAGGGTGAGTCCACGTTGTATCTGTTTTTCTTCTACCAAACTAAGTTCTACAGTAATTTTCTAAATGTTAAGTTTATGGCCTGCCCATGTCATGAGATATAACTCACATATTTTCGTGGGATAACATTTTATAAACCATATCCACCATGTTAACATGTTCTTTAATGAACAAAAACAACTAAAGTATCCTCATATTTAGTAATTATGATGTATTATGTAAAATGTATTTCCCCAGTACTAGATATCCATGAGTCATAATCAGGTATGTTCTTAAAACACACCTCATACTCAGGTTGTTGTAACAGCAGAGTATTTACTATAGTATGTTATAACACACATTTTGTGTTATAACATGGGTCCTTGCTATTGACTAGTAACCCTTCCTTCTTGCACCTGCAGGGGAGCAGCTCGCCTCCTTTCTGAGTGAGGCCCTCAGTAGTGGCGACAGTGAAGAAGCGGTGAAGCTGTGCCAGAAGCTATCAGAGCTGCATTTGCAAGTCTCTGTCACAATCAACAGTCAGGCCTACCCTCAGGAAAACATAAGGTGGGAAGTCCCTGACTCCTTTATAGATATGTTACAGCAATTCAAAGTTATAAATATATATAAAGTGTCTAAAATGGTCGAAAATGTATACGTGAGTATATGAGATCTCAGTTTAAGTAAATAACAAAGAGAAAATTGCGTTACCAAGCTAGGAAGTCAGAGCGGTACCTGGAAACATGCCGGTTACTCAGGTCTCAGTTCCTGGAGCGATGACTGATTCATTGCCCACAAACACACGTTTTTATACGGCTTTGCCTACACCGGAGTCAGAAGGTTACATCTGCAGAGTTCTTTGTCTCTTTAGCAGGTGTCTTCTGGGCTAACATCTTTCACTTGGTTAGTTTTAGCTGGTTCTGAAGACCCCCGTTGAAGGGGTTGGAGCATAAGCACATTGGTATAACATTTTTGCATCCATCAGTATGCAAAAATGTGCATACTAGCAGTCATTAGGGGGCAGTTGGTGAACTAACGGACTTGGGTCCCAGGTTCGAACCCCCTTACCCCTACCGCCACGTTACCGCTGAGGTGCCCTGAGCATGGTATTGTCCCCAGACACTGCTGCCCCTTGCCAACTATGGTGATGGGTTAAGTGCCAAGGCATCATTTCCTGAAGGATACTCCCAAGGAATCAAAAAGTTTAAAAAAAAAAAATCATTAACTTCATGCAAAGAGTCACAGAAGTAGCAAACAAACAAGGATTCTATCAATGTTCAGAAGCCAGGGTTCACGGGCCGGTTAGCTCAGTTGGTTAGAGCGTGGTGCTAATGACGCCAAGGTCGCGGGTTCGATCCCCGTACGGGCCATCACCTTCTTTTGAGTGGATAATTCCGCTATTTTATTGCAAAAGTGCTAAAACTGTGTTGATTTATTTGCTGCAGATTGAAGGTTGGAGTCGAAGATGCTCAGTCAGAAGCTTACATTCCAGTGACCCTAGATGTTGCACCAAGTCTGACAATTGCACAACTGAAAGAGAAGGTACTGATGTGACAGAAGAGTTGAATACCTGAAATATTTTCAAATATTGCCAGATTATCTTTGAATGAGTAAACTAATTGGACATGCCTGGATTTTCCATCTGACTATGGCCTGCTAGCAAAAGATTTATGGACTCATACTGGTCTGTGACCCTTAGGTTGTGGGCCTCTGTTTTATGCAATTGACTTTTAACTATGTAATATGCATAGATACGAGTTAAGATTATTGGAAGAGGCCGTGCAAGTATTTAACTAGTAATTATTTATGGGCACATTCATAGTTTTTCTTTAATCATCAGGCCATTCATCTGCAGGTCAGCCAAGAGTATGGGTTCCCATCGCTGCAGCAGCGTTGGGTGATCGGCAGGAGACTAGCCAAGGACCACGAAACGCTGTATAACCACGGTATTAGTCAGAATGGCGACCAGGCGTTCCTATTCATCCTTTCGGCCCAGGCCACGGGCCTCACACGGCAAATGCACAACATGACGCAAGAACAGCACAGGATTGAAGGTCAGCATCATGAAGAAACAACTATAACAAACATTTATGATTTTGTTAATGGGAAGATTGCATTTTCTAGGCATTGTGGAGTCAATGGGGTCGATTCGCCTTTTACCCAGAAGTACAGGTGAAGAGAGGGTGGAGAAGACCCAACCTCCTCCTGCTCCAGTACCTCGAGTTGACCCCAAACCTGCTGTGCTTCCAAAACCCAAGGTCTGTGTGCAAATCCAATCTGATCCCAAGACACTCTAACACCTGTAACATCTCCATAGCGATCAAATTAGTGATTGTGTCCAGTGGCTATTTAAACCTACAGTGTATACCATGTGTGTTTGGGTGTAGCTGGGCTGGACCTGCACTCAATGCACTTTCATAAACAAACCGACACGTCCTGGCTGTGAGATATGTAGCGCGGACAGACCTGAAGGTTACATTGTGCCTGACATCTACCAACCAGACGACGAGGAAGTCATACGAATTCAACAGGAAGAGCTGGGACTGATGCTGTACGAACAGGTAATTGTACTTGCACGTCAAAAAAAACAAGGAAAAGTACCTTATTTTTCAAACCATAATAAAAAAAAAAATCATATTTTTTATTAACTTTAATCAACAGTGTGCCTTGAAAAGCGGTGCACCTTATGTATGGATTCTGGTTGTGTAGATTGACCTTCAATTGTGCTTGGAAAAGTGTCACGACATTTAAGTATGTTTTTATTAAGCTACAAAGCCACACCACTTGAACGATTGTCGGACTAGCTAGCTACGGCTACTGTTGTGCGGAGTAATATTGTACTAAACTATGTTTACACCACTAGTTAAGCAAACTAATACAGAGAACGCCCATCCGCTAGATTTTATACCTTGTATACTAGTCTGGTAGCATCTGCCCATGTCAATTCGGGTAGGAAGATTTTATAGGTAGGAAAATATTTTAGAACACCGGACATTTAGTTAAATGGGTATTTATCTGCCACAACTTGATGACTGATCTGTTAAAATAGTACGAGACATTTAGCCGGTCTGTGGCGCAAAAAAAGGTTCTTTGCAACTGAACCGAGTTAATTTTTTATTGTATGAAAAGACCGAAGACAGACCGTGCACCTTCTGGTCCGAAAAAAAATCAAAAAAAAATCAAGTGTTGTGTCCTTTTCACGGTGCCATGCTGATTCAAAGTCAGTAAAGCTGTGATTCATCCATGTGGTCACAAAGGCTCAACGGGAAGAACGAGAGTTGAACTACATGCACTTACTGGCAACTGAAGAAGTGAACCTCATCTTCAGCACCACAGAAACCGATTGTCCTGTTTGCTTTTCTACCTTGGAACCAGGGGATGGCGTTGTCCTCCGAGAGTGTCATCATGTCTTCTGCAGGTCAGAAAGGAAATGGCTGGTATCGAAAAAAAAAAAAAAATCTACTAGAGTTGCTTTTCAACTATTGACATTTAATCATTGTAATTGAGATAAATATACAAAAAAATCTGTATATTGTGTAAGTCCAAATTCATTTTATCTGGACCAAGTTGCATCATGGACTAAATAGATTGGTTACTTGAAGATATTTCAACTCTTTCTGCCTTGGAAAATTCTTGGATTGGCTGAAAACGTTCCAGTCCAGATCCAGAACAGATCTGATGTGTTCACACCTCTTCTCATGTTGTTTTTTTTTAATTTATTTATTCTTGTGTCCTATTTTATAGAGAGTGTTTACATGAAACAATAATGAACAGTCGAGATGCTGAGGTTTCCTGTCCCGAGTGTGACAACAAGCTGCTCGACCGGGAAATCAAAGAGGTGAGATCCAAAACTGAGAGAAGATAGAGCGTCAGATAATAATAATGTCTCGCCACTCACATGTCATCTCTGTCTCACTCTGTCCATGGTACCATCTGAGGACAGCTGCTCACGCCAGAGGAGCTGCAGAGGGTCATGGATTTGCGTCTGGTCATTGCAGAAAGCCGCTCTGAGCACAGCTTCCACTGCCAGACTCCCAACTGTCGAGGATGGTGCGTCTACGAGGATGAAGTCAACGAATTCCCGTGTCCACTCTGCAATGAAACCAATTGCATCCTCTGCAGGGTAGCCTTGGTTTGGTTTTTAAACGTAGCATTTAATTTCATCTGAACAAAAATTCATTTTACACCATTATCTGGACTTTTTGAAGGCCATCCATAGAGGTATGAACTGTAAGGACTACCAGGATGACCTGCGTATTAGAGCCCAGAACGACCAGGCGGCACAGCAGACCAAGCAGATGTTGGATGTAAGACCAGACCTAAATGAACCAGTAGATTTGAACTAAATGGTTGTAATTCCTACTTTTATATTATTTTATTATTATTTGGAATTTTTAATCTTTATGTAAACTGCACTTAAAAGCACTGACCTGCAGCCTAACATCAGAATGATGACTCTTCTGTTTCAAGGGCCTGCTGCAGAACGGAGAAGCCATGAAGTGTCCACGCTGTGACATCATTGTCCAGAAAAAAGACGGCTGCGACTGGATTTGCTGCTTGATGTGCAAGACGGAAATCTGCTGGGTCACTAAACAAGCTCGCTGGGGCCCCAATGTAAATGCACACACATGCACTCACAAACACAAACACGTGTAGATGGACAAGTCAAAGGAGATCCAGGAAACTAATATCAGTGATAACTTCTTGAACTTTCATCGATCCCAAATTTGGAGAATTGTCTTCCAAACAGGCTGAACTGGGCAGGTGCCAAGGTTGTGAAATATTGATTTACTTAAATGTCGACATTGCATCACTTATTTAATATCTAACCACCTGTAATAAAACATAAACAATAGACAGCAAGTATATTTTAATGCCATTTCCATTTTCCCCAGGGCAACGGCGATACCTCAGGCGGTTGTCGATGTCGAGTGAACAATCAACGCTGCCACCCGAACTGTCAAAACTGCCACTAAAGAACAAATTCAACACCTGTCCGAAAAAATCTGGACCTACGATGTTTTCTGACCTGCTCACAAACAGGAACCATGTCTTACCAAAACGATGCTATCCTAGCTTTAATTCCTAAGATAAGCTTCACCCATAACACTCACAAAGTCTGACAGACTTATAATCAGGGTATCATCTACAAATACGCGTTCTCATGTTAAGTGTTCTCAAGGTTTGATTTAGCACCATCTGCTGGTGAAGGAAGGGATTTATGTGTTTACACCTTAAAAATGTTATGCCTTGTTTACAATGAAGTTAATGGTGTTTAAAGAATCACTATGCATATTTGATGGGAGATGTTGTTTATTTTATTTTTTTTTTCAAATTTAGAATTTGTCGCTAATTTTAAGAATTGTAGCTAATCTTTACTGCCCAATACAATGAAGTAATAAACTCTTATCTTGAAATGTATCCCACCCCCCTCCTTGGGTTGAAAAAATATATCAGGAGATTATTTTACACATGGGGAGGGTTTTGAGTTTTATTCACCAAGTTCTATAATTTAAATAAACCTGTCAATAAATGGATGTGTGATGTGTTTGAATGTTGATAAGTACCACAAGGATGACAATTTCTACTAAAGTTTATTCTCTGGACCCAGTTTACATTAGTATGAGATTCATTATTACAAATATAAACATAAAAAGCAGATAAATTAGTTAGTGCAATTAAAAATGAATGAAAACCCAGAGTGCACAGTGAGGTTACAGTGATGATCGGCTCTTCCTGAAGGTCGAGCGCATTGTCATTTCAATTCTGATCTGTCTTGCTTTCTAATGGGGGGAAAAAATACGCCTCTACGCAATACAGATTTTTCAACATCCAATGGTGATGACTCTGGGAATGTGTGTAAACGACAAGAGAAAAAAGAGACTTACATCTAAGTTATTTATCTTAGATAGTGCAGTGCGTGTAGCAGTGGTTCTACACATGTTTCAATCCAAAAAAAAAAAAAAGTGAAAGCAAATTGAAATATCGAACACAAATAGCGTCTAAATATTGGATGTAATTTACGGCTCAAATCAGGTGGTTCCATTGTTCCATAGAGTCCCGGGTTTGATTCCCAAAGGAACCACATGCTCTGACAGAAGCTTTAAATAAAAGTGTCTGCAAAATGCTTAAATGTAAATAAAACTGTAACTTCTTTAAAAAGACAAACCTTCACCCATGATTAGAAAGCAACTTCACCCAGCTGTGATAAACCCAGGATGAAAATGTTCAAACCTACTTGACCTCAATTATTGAGGAAAAATCAGCCTGTGGTATAACTGTCAAACTTATCGGCCTAATCCTACGCGTTTACTTTTATTTACATTTTGTTGAGTTCAGTCCAAAACTAAAATATAAAGGCAGAGGCAGGATATGTAAAAAAAAAAAATTCAAGAACTGTTTAACCTAAAAAAAAAGTGCCTGAGTGACATAGTCACATCTGTGTGTTCAGATACTGACTTATCCCTACAAATACAGAAAAAAGTTAGATATACAAAGTGAGGATTTTACCCACCCTCCATTTGGTCTCAGTCTTGGTTTTCTAGATGTAATACACGGGGTGTGAACACACACACACACACACTCTTGACAGCTCTTTTGTTGGCAGCAGTTTCAAGTGTAGTGAGTCCAAAGCCGTCACCCCGACCTGTGTAAGCAAACCTTTATGTCAGGTTATACCAATACCAAATATAAACACACTTTACCTTATAATATTACCTAAAAATACAGTCACTTCATGATAACTAAATGGATTTCTTCTTAAACAGCAGAAGAATTAGTGCTGGACTCTTAGTCTCTGGTCTGATGCATTAAAAAGTTCCTAGCGAGAGACGGAGAGACCGGTTCACTAGAGGTCTAGCGAAACTATTCAAGGAAACAGGTCCAGCTTTGGGGCCCACTCCAGAGCTGTGTTGACCACAGCCAGAGCTGCTGCCCCCAGAGCCACAGTCAGACCCATCACGGCTAGTCGAACGAAGCGCCGTGTCGCCGAAGGTTGGGCCACCGCTACGGCGGAGTTGGCTGCTGCGTTTTCCAGTGCTGACTGCCTTTGCCTGCGCCGGCGACGGAGAACGGAGTCGGGTCGCTGCTGAGTGGACGCAAGATCAAAGTCCTTAAAAGTAGTAGTTGCCATGCTGCGAAAGGTAGATGTGAAGATACAGAGAGAGCAGGGGAAAAAGGAAAGTGAAAGAAACTGTTAATGGGAAACGAAAGTGAGTAACTGTGTGTTTTTAAGGTGGTTCTGTAAGCATCAATGCAGATTTGCGTAACAGTGCGTCAGTGTGTGAATAGGGATGCAGTGGTTTGTATGAGTGAGGCGAGTTCGCTCCAAGTACCTGTCGTGCGAGGAGGCTTCCTTGGCCAGTTCAGACGGAGGAAACTGAACAAAAAGGTCCCCAGCTCGGCTGATGAGCATTTCATACGGCAGATCCTGGGGAATCTGAGACAGCAGATGATGGACCATGGCCATGTCACATTCACAATCCAGCACCTCCTCCTGTCTGTACAGTACAATCTGAAATACAGGAATGTAACAATAACCAAGCAGATATATCATCCATCCATAGAATACTGAAGATATGGGAACAAAATTAAATATGTCTCACTATTTATTATGATTAAATGAGAAATAACTTAAAAATATTTATAATATATTAATACAAAGGATATAAATCAACATTAAGCTTCATCACTTTTCTGACTTTTAGTTAGAAAGTTTTTTTTTATTATTTTTCTCAACAATAATCAAATAAAATCAACAATGTGTCACATTGTTGAGCTCACCACAGCAGCAAAGTAAATAGCCATGAGAGGATGGCAGGCCAGGAAAAAGTCATACAACCGGACAACGTGGCGGAAATCTGACAGGACGTGGCCAAACCAGGTGATCAGCCAGCTGAGTGCAAAGACTGTGCCCACTTCAGCCCTAGGAGACACATCAGGTTGAACACTGCAGGTATGTAGTATCAAAGACTGTATACTACTTGTCACAAATACTACAGATCTTACTGTTGCATGAAATCATGGACCTCGGGGTTGACTCTCTCAATGATTGGCATTAAATAGTTGAGAATATGTTTTGTGTTGTCCATGGTAGGATCCATGAAGTCCCTGGAGAGAAGGTGAGGGAAACGACAAAAGACGTGTTTCACACTTCTGTTATGACTAACAGGCTCAGGTGGTGGAGTGATGCTTCCTTTTTCTCCTATTTTCTTATTTGTTTTATTTTCATTTCCTTGTTATATGTAACATCAGTGAGGATGAAAGCCTCTGCCAAAATGTATTGTTCACCAAATGTATTGTAATGCACTATAGTCCTTGTAATGCTTCTGAGGGCAACTTGCTCCCACTCTCACTGGGGCAGATGGTTGCCTAGTGGTTAAGGAAATGGGAAATAGATGGAAGACAGGAAGAATATGCAAACACACAGGCATTAATTGATTTGTGAACATTACATATTGCACAAAGAGATGGAGCTACCAGGTAGGAGACGGAGAGGAAGGCCAAAGAGGAGATTTATGGATGCAGTGAGAGAGGACATGGAGGTAGTTGGAGTTAGGGTTGAGGATACAGAGATGGGAGGGAAAATGTAGGATTACCGTGGCAACCCCTGGAAAAAGAACAAGCTGAAAGGAAAAAAAGAAGACATAATGCACAAACCTGAGGTGATGCGTGGAGAGCTTCTCCACTAGAGGAGTTGCGATGCGCTCTCCCAGGACTAATAGAAAGGTGACAACAATGTCATGGTATCCCTGGTAGTAGTGCAGCTGAGGATTACGTTTCAGAACTCTGAGGATGATGTCGATAAGTTCTTCCTGCAGACCTTCCCGCTGCTCATCTGGCATCCCTGTGTTATCATTCAAAAATATAAGTCTGAACCTCAACCTGACTGTCATCCACAACTATCCTCTAGTTTAAGTGTCTAACTAAAGCGTAACCATAGATACCATAATATAATCTTATGGTTATATGGAGTTTTTTTGTAAAGACAATATACATAAAAATCAAGTGTTTACCAGGTGGGAATCTCCTAAGGGAACGTTGGACATCCAGCAGGACCTGGTTGTAGTCTTTGTTATTCTCCCGCTCTACTGTCTCTGGAAAGAAATATCACCATTAGAGGTCCACAAAAGCTGCCTTTATAAACAATCTTTTGCTATTTAACAATTTAAGGACATTTGGCTCTGGGCAATCTGTGTTGTTTAACTATACATGAAGGCAACCCTGAAACGAAACAACGTCTAATAATAGTTTTTTTTTTGCCACAGTTGATGCCCTTCCTTGTGGAAAGGTACAAGGACAACAATGATATAAATTAATAGTATAATTTAGACAAGTTTGGCGCCAACTTGTCCGCATCCAGCCCCCGGGCCTTAGTTTTCCCAGGTCTGCCCTAAACTATACATCATGGCTGGTTTCACAACTGTCTTTACAACAGTTTATTGTAAAAAATATTATAATAAACTGTACTTTAATAACTAATAAAGAATAAGCATAAACCTGGCTCCTGATCCAGAACTTGAGCAGGAACGTTAAGCAGACGAGGCCACACTTGACGGCGGATGTCATCTGTCAACAGTCCCCCTTCACTTATAGCCATTCTCCGTAGAGCAGCTACGTCCACTGGACTGGCGTTCAAGGCGTGTGTTATATCCGCTATTTTCCTCTGGCGCCTGCTGCCAAAGTCTGACACACATACGGCCATAATTAGCCCGATATTACGGCCAATAAGCTTAGAAACATAGCATGCTCTTACCCTGTTGTCCATTCATGGGGGACGCGGCATCAGCACTTTCGCACGTCGTCATTTTGGCTCCCCGGTTCTTGAAGTGCCTCGTCTAAATTAATGTCATTTTACTCATCATTTAACAGATAAACTGTACATTAACATAACTAGCTAACCAGCTAATTAGCAGGGTTAGCATAAAAACAACAACAACACACGTTAGCTTAACGGCGTTAGCCTGTCATTAGCACGGAGCTTTCGCACGGTTCGGCTTCCGACACGAGCGTTGTAAGGAATGCAGCCATTATTGACGTTAAGACGACAGAGTATAGGCCATATCTATGCCTTAAGATGCTACATGTTGACAGTAAATAGTGTTTTTTTTACGATCTTCCCCGCACACAGTGACTCAGCCACAGGCAAGGTTAGGATGATGGAGAGGGGGGAAACGTACCGCTAGTATGTCCGTGGTTCTAGTCCCGCCCACTATAATAATAATATAACAATAATAAATAATAATAATAATAAGTTATTATTGGTGGTATTAGTACCTGTTGTAGTAGCACCTGTTGATAGTATTCATAAGCTCATAATATAAGTACACAAAATATATGTTTTGCGTGCAATATTTCGATACTTAAAGTGCCTCAATACTATGGCACTGTTTATTTATATACATATATATGTTTTTTACTTTGTTTCCAGCACTTTATATTGGACTGCATACATTTGTAACATATCTAAATGACAATAGAGGTATTCTAAATCTGAGTCTACACATAAGTAGTACAGGCGAGATGGGCTAAAGGAGCTGCAGCCCCGGGCCTCGCAACCACAGGGGCCTCAAATTGCTGACGTCAAGTGGCAACATTTAGTGGAAGAAATGTGCTTATACTAATATTACTCTACTTTGTGTCGGAAATTATGGTTGTCTAACATCTATAAAGATATGCTACTTCCTTAAAAAAAGAGTGTAGGACGAAAACTTTTGATAGAAGATATGGCTTTAATTTTTTTTGCAACAGGTAGGAATATATTATGGGTAGGGAAATACTTCAGACTAATGGCACAATTTTCTTTTTATCTTAATGTTGAAAGATGAAAAAAAATGTCTTCAGTGAGTGCACCTGTCGTGATTTGGGATAAGACATCAAGGGTCACATACTGGTAATTAACCCTAGGCCTCAGATAGTTTTAATCCGGCCATGGTAAGTATAACATAAGTAGTAACCAGTAGTTTATAAATAGACAAACAAACTTCCTAGTATTACAAAGATCTTGCAAAAAACAGCAAAAAAATATGAAAAATCTTTACAAATAAAATAAAGACAGAATGTAGAAAAGACCAAGTAAGACCATGCTAAACATTAGTTTTCAATCTTAGTGGGTCAGATGGTGGATAATGCAGACTAGACCAGGGATTCTGAACCATTGGTCCCCGGCCCAAAGTTGGGCCGCAAGCGCCCCCTGGAGGGCCGTGAAAGTTTATCAATTTTGCACCAATGGGCCACGAGGGCCGTGGGACCGGTTAGCTTGTTAGCTTTACTGAGAGACCAAAATATTTTATAATCGTGATAAAAATGTTATTATTGATTAACATTTACTCATGTTTTAGCTTGTTAAATAAAATTCCCTCACAGTTAGGGACCTCGGTGCCAAAAAGGTTAAGAATCCCTGGACTAGACAATGGTGCAAACTGATGTGTACACACACAAAAAACACAAACAAATACTGTGACTCATGAATGGTGTATTTATGAGATTAAGATGGGATAATATCTTATACCTTCTTTGACTGTGTTGTTTAATTGGGTTAACAGATGACTAAGACAGTTGTGGTTTAACTCTGTCTGATGATTCATTATACCTGGGGTGGTGTGATGTGTTCTTCTGGTGAAATGAAACCCAACTGAGTTTCAGGGGCAAATCCTTCTCTGTGCTGTGGGCAGAGAGCTTTCAGAGCCTCAGCTCACCACCTTCAGTTTAACACAGCGGGTGCAACGAAAATGTGCACTTGATTCCTGCAGTCAGCAAGTGAAGTGGGTTTCCTGGTAAGTGCTTTTGTTTATTTCCATTTCCATTCATACGTTACGCAGACTCTTTAATTCTTTCTTTTAAAATACATAGCGACAGACAGGCGTCACTAGAGGACTGTAGAAAGAGGACAAACACATTATATTTATCTCTAAATGTTTTTAGAGTCTTTTGCGGTCCAATTAATCCAATCCACAGCAAAGTCCTGGGTCCGGGGGAGGGGGGGCGGCCATAATTTAAAGGCGATGTCCTGAGTCCAGTTCACGGCTACGGGATTCTGGGGACATGAGGTCTCCGGACAAATGAGTTAGTCTACTGCAATAAATAAATAAAAAAATAAAGGAATAAAAAGGAGAGACAGGTAGAGGAGAGGAAGAGAAGACCACGACACGCCCGTCGTTCGAAACCTATGTCTAAGGACTAAAGGTCCAGCTATAGGTCTCACATTGACGTTGGGAGTATTACATTATTTTGATACTCACTTGTGAATCTTTAAAAAATCACTGAATTCTAAGATTTTCCGATGAGTTTCGTTTCAGCATCCAGCTTCTCAAAGGAGCCAACTCATGCGGCATTCAAGTGCTATTGAAAAGCTGGGAAACTTTAGTTGTTGGTGATGAGACTAAGTGCGGCTCGTTAATATTAAAAGACGACACGTCTCGAATCGTTGCGTTCTCGAAAATGTTTTTTTTAAATATAGTTTTGCCACGATATCAAGTTTGTGGCTAATTAATAACGACGCGCAATTATTCTTTTATTATACGTTAGTGCAGATTTATTATGATCGTTATCATGAGCCAGTCACGTATCGAGGGGACACGGTCACGTGGATTTTCAACGCGTCTTGCTTGGAGGCTACGAAAGAGCTTTAGCTTTTTTAATAAGAAAAAATAACATTCGCAGAAAATAAACCGGTATATTATATATAATTCTTACTACACGGAAAAGTACTTAGTATAGCGTTCGAAGTGTCTCGTATCTATCTAGTTTTGATAATTTATGTGTCAAGTACCTGACTAAAACAGATACGGCTCATTATTTTCAAAATAAAGGTTTTCCTATAATATAATTGTTTTTTTCCATTATAATGTCTTTTATTTTGTTGTTCCAGAAACCCGCAAGTTCAACAACGTTTCTTTAGGTTTTGTACTCAAACCATGGAACCAGTGACACCAAAAAGACAGACAAGAAGACCTAATAATGGTAAATATTCTATAGGCATCAACCAAGTAAACCAAAATAAACCAAAAAAAAAAATAAAATTACATGTCCTTACTTCTCTCTTTGCTTCCATTAATTCAATCACAGGTAATAAAACTGGGAAAGATGATGACAGCCAAGGTGCAAAAGGCACTAAACACTTGAGAGTGCAGGCAGATAAGGAACATGAGGTCAGAAGAGCTAGAAAGGAAAGAGAGGACGGAGCGGGAAGCAGAGGCAGAGGACGAGAAGGTAGTTCTGACTTCAGGAGAAAAAAAGAAAAGCCTGTGGACAGGGTTGGAAGAGGAAGAGAGTTTAGGAAAGACGGAAGTGATGCAGATAAAAAAGGACAGAGAAGAGGTGAAACAGGGGCAAGGGGAAGGGATGGTCCAAGTGAGAAACAAAAACGTTTGGTACAAGTAGAAAAAACAGGTGCGGAAGTAAAACAAGGCGCAAGAAGAAAGATTCCAGGAATGACTGCAAGGACAGGACAAAGTGTGGATGGGAGAGGTAGAAACCAGGATTTTAGGAGGTTCCGTTCAACGGAGAGATCGATGGGAAATGGTCCGAGATCACAATCCACAGGAGGAGATAAAAATCCACGTGGTAGTCGATTAGGCTATAAGGCACTTGAAGAACTTGCAGAACAAGAGCCGTCTGTAGTGGCCGTCGCCCTCTCGTCCCACCCTGGCCTCAAAGAGCATCTGTGTGCAACAGAAATGAGACCAGATCTGGTGGATCTTCTGTGCCTGGTTCTTTGCAAAGCTTTTCAATCCCAGGGGGAAAAAGGGTCTTTGTTTCACCTGGCAGGTCTCATAAAAAAATCAGCATTTTTCCGTACCATCCTGCCTCTTTTTTTGGTGGATATGGGGTCAGAATTCAACTCTGTTCCCTGGGCAAAGCACCCCAAGAATCTGGAGCACATCCTGGTCATCATTAGCAAGGTAAATTGAGGAAATTTAATTGAATCCCTGGTGATTATGTCAATATACAGTATACATCTATTTTCGGGTGGCAGAAAATCGTCAAAAGACAATTTAACCGTTGATCAAACTTTAAATTCTTTGTTTTTACTTGTTGACTATCAGGCCTCCTGCTATCAAGGCTAATTTTAACACCGTAACAGTAACTTTGTTTACCATTACTACCTAAACCTCAAATAGATTCAAACATCGAAGCCTATTTTTTGACTGACCAAAATTTCTTGTAAAAAAGTGACCATCTGTACTCATATGAAATCTTGTTCTTAGGTTCTCAACACCTTTCCTGCCAGTTCCCTCAAGGCAGTGACCTTGGTCATGACTGTGCTTCAGTCCTCCATGAACACACTGAGGGCATCAGGAGTGGACATTCCAAGTCACGTGACAGAAACCCAAAAGGAACTCCAAATCCTTGTGAACAAACTTCAGGAAAGATCAAGGACTGGGACCCTGGGCTCGGACACCTATTCAATCCTAACAGTTGGTGGCGATGACTCGGGTAATGAGAGCTAACAATATTTAGGGATAACCATTTATTAAAAATCTGCCCAGTGAGTCACATTTCCATTTGCTCCTCCAAGGTGAAGAAGACCAGCGAGATTTCCGGTCCATATCCATCTACCCTCCTCCAGAAGAATTTCAGGACCACACACCCTTCCTTAGACCCAACCTCATTTCCCAGCGCTACATAAACACCCACATCTATCTTGACACACACTTCAGGCTGCTGAGAGAGGACTATGTGAAACCTCTAAGAGATGCTGTTCAACAACTGGTTTCTCTCAAAACAGTAAATGGAATGACCGACGAAACACTGAAAGGGAAGAAATTTGACGACGTTCTCGTATACTTTGATGCAAAACTGGTTGGAATAGAGTGCACTCACAATGGTTTGGCCTACATAGTCCAGTTTGACATTCAACCACTGAAGGTTAGTCTCTGGGGTGACATCAGCGCTAATCGTGATTTAAAAAAAAAAAAAAAAAGGGTTCTAATAGTTTTTTTTTGTCCTCTTTGCAACAGTCTTTGCGATGGCAGAATTCTAAGAGGCTACTCTACGGTTCCTTGGTCTGCCTGTCCTGTGATAACTTTCAGAGTCTCCTGTTTGCCACTGTGTCAGATCGAGAGCTTAAAGATCTACAAAAGGGACGAATCCAGGTTGTCTTCACTGAAGAAAGCAGATTGAGGCTCGCAGGAAGTCAGGTGAGACACTGTTTTGGTTAAACGAAGCATGACCTTGTGAGATGCAAGCATCTTATTGAGACATTTTTGAGACAATTGAGATACCTTCAGGTGTTAGGCTCTTCTCCAGTCTCCCTTGTATCTCCAAACTGCTCCAACCATTGACTTATTACATTACACAACCCCTAAGGACAAAGTTACACTAAATTTAAGTGAAAACTATCCATTCCTCTTGGGCGCCCCCTATCGGTCGCATTGAAATTTTTTCCTAATGGTATACTGTAATCATCTGAATTAAATGGTGTCTTAAGGAGACAACAAAGTATAACATCATTTTATGTACCAAGGACTAGTCAGCTGCTATCATCCTTTACTGTAGACCAATATACTACGTGGTCCTTAAAGGACAATTACATTTTCAAAATAAAACATTGAGTGGCGGTGGTGGCCCCGGCGGTTAAGGGTCCTCAATGCAATCCAACATTTTTAAACCACCAGCTGCCAGGTTGGGGCTGAAAAAAACAGCAAAAGTTACACTAAAGCAAGATAAAAAAAAAGAACAAATGTGAAGAAATAATGTGTCTTTTTATACATCTTTACATCTATGTTCCACAGAACCAAGTCTTCCTCATGGTGGAAAGCCCGGCCTATTTTGAGGCCTATCGGTATGTTCTAGAAGGTCTTCAGGAGCAACAGGAGTACGACCTGCCGTTCCAAAAGTAAGTGTTGTACTCTGGCTCCGTGGATGGAAGTTTGAATCCCCAAACTTATTTTCACAGCACCAGAATATTCAGTTTGTTGGTGTCTGGTGCTTTTTTTTTTTAAATAATTATTTTAACTTTAGGTACATTGTGGAATGTAACACTGATGTCCGGCCACCAAACTACCTGAAGGGAAGAGACACTTACGATCTGTCCCACATTGCTGCATCACCTAAGGCTAAAAAAAAAATGCAGCCCTTTCGCTGCCTGCAGCCAGAAGCTTGGCCCAGGATGCAGGACCTGGGACTAGATGAATCGCAGATGAAAGCCGTTCATCTGGCCCTCACAAAAGAGCTAGCCATCATTCAGGGACCTCCTGGGTGTGGTACGTTATCTTAAGCTAAGGTTGGGTTTCTGGATACAACTCCGGGGAACCATAAACTATGTTATTTATTCCACAAGGAAAAACCCATGTTGGGCTGAAGATTGCTCAAGCTCTGTTGACCAATCAGCATCTTTGGAGGGACGAGAGTGGCAGGAGTACAATCCTTGTAGTGTGTTACACCAACCACGCTCTGGATCAGTTCCTGGAGGGTAAGCATCAATCCATCCATCCATCCATCAAATGTTCCATCACCAAAAACTCAAGGATTTGTTGTTTTGGTTGCTCCAAAGGTATCCACAAATTCTTGAAGAAAGGTATAGTGAGAGTGGGAGGACAGAGCAACAGTGAAAGTCTCAAGGCTTTAAATTTAAAAGCAATCAGAAGTTCAGACAAGTTTAGGCGATCACTTCCCGACTACCTACGCACGGCGTTCAGGGAGGTAAGCAAATGCTCTTTGTAATTTCTTTGATATTTCATATTTTAATATTTTTTTTTCAAGACCTGGTGGTTAAGGAAGCGAACTCTGTCCCGTAAAACTTTAAACCCACCAACTACCAGGTTGCCACTAAGTTGCTCTGACCAACTTCTTGTGGGCCCACCACACACAGGGAGGCTGTGCAGTGTGATTTGGGTGGAGAGCAGATAAAGATGATTAATAATTGATATGATAAGTGTCTTGTTTCTTTACTGTGTTTCTGAGGAAATAAACATTCATAGAGGTATTTCTGCAATAGATTTATACTGAAAAGGAAAAGGAAGAAAAACAGATCCAGAATCAGAGACAGAGACTCAGATGTTCTCAGAAGGGCATCCTGCATGAGAAGATCTTGGAGACCTTAATGTCAAGCCAACATTGGAAGAGTCTACATTCACCACTGGTAAGAAATACTAAAGAAAAGCCCTTTTAGTATATTAAAATAGTATTTTTACTGCTTTATACCTATTATTACTTATTTTATTTTTTCACTGCCTTAATTGGCTTTAAGGTCGTAATAAACGATGGAAAATCGAGTCTCATTATTGAGTGGTTGGGTCTTGATTTCATGGTCCAGCAGAGGGAGACAGAGAACACAAAGACGAATGAAGGTATGTCTGATGGGAGATCTCTCTTTTGAGCGTGTGAATAACATTGAAAATAGATGTGTCTTGGGGGAAAAAAAAATACAATGATCTGTCCTTTCTGAAAGAAGGTTTTAAAGATTGATATTTGATTTATTTTCTATTTCCGATATGCAAAAGGAATTGGTAGTAATATTTTAAATGAACCCAAATTGCTTAGATATATTCAGGTGAAAATGTTAACTTTGATGGAGTCAATTGTAAATGTGTACAAAAATAATGTCAATACTGTAATGTTAGATTCTCCATCAGAGGAACCGATGGAGCTGGACGAGGAAGACGTCATTGAAATCGCAGAGGAGGCCGATCTAATCCAGGCAGAGCGGATTATAGAAGATGACACTTGGCCCAAACGTGGAAAAGATGTCAGGAAGAGGAGAATCCTGGATTCAGGTGTCAGAGAATTAGAAGAAATGATGTTGGCTTTAAACCTGGAAGAAGCGGAGAAGAAGGAGAAAACACCTGCCGGACAGATTGATGCAGAGTGGCAGGTAATGTTTGAAGATAATATATTTTATTTACTTTTAAAGATACCATTATTGATGGTATACTGATTGAATTAAGTCTGAAGGAATTGTGAACATCTTTCATGGTTTTTGCGCAGTCACAGCTCGAACAAGTAAATTACTTTCCACTAGATGGCAGCAGATGACAATAAAATAAAAAGAAACCCTGACCAAAAAAAAAACAAAAAACACTGATGTTGCCGGGACCTTGTTTTCAAATACAGGCTTTTCTCCTGGGATAAGACAAATCCTCAAACAAATAATAATAATAATAATAATAATATTTTTTTTTTTTTAAAGAGAAGTTAAACGGCACAGGGATCAACCTGTCATATCACCTCAACACAGAGCTGGGCAAAATTGACTGAAAGTCATTATAGGCCTCAATTATTTTCTGTTGCGCCCCCCCCTAGCAAGAAGAAAACAATTCGCGCCTCCCTCTGCTGCATAACATCGAGGTCATATCATTGTTAACATGAGGAAAACAAACAAAAAATTACACTTTATTGTAGTACGGCGGAATTGCACCACGCCCCCGCAGGGGGGCCCGCCCCACACTTTGAGAAGCACTGTTATAGGCTGAGGAACAACACTAGATATAAATCAATATTTGTTGTGTGATGTTATTGTGGATTTTGTTAAACTATTATCACACATTGTTTGACGGAAAAAAAATACTCACAGATTCAACGGGCGCAGAGGAAAAAACTACAACACAAAATCAAAATGGAGCTGCAGAAGAACTCGGCCATGACTGATGAAGAAGAAGCTGCTGTGTCAGACGTCTGGACCCTACCTCTGGTCGACAGATGGAGACTCTATCGGTATGCATGAGTCTTCTGTCTTTCATTAGCTTTTTAGAAATCCAACGTCCTCCCAGGTTTTTCACATTTTTGTCCTCCTTACCTCCTTTTAGATGTGATTTTTTTTTCTTCTTACACTCCTCTCTTCCCTCAAGCAGCCTCAGTCGTCTATTCCCAGTGTGTATAATTACGTGCTCTAATCACCATTAAAATGTCTCCCCGAGGATCTCCTCGCCTCAGGGAGTCCAGACCTAACTTATCACTGTTGGTGTTCTTACTTATCACTATCAGGGTCTCTGTTTACACCGTCCTTCTTTTCATTAAAAGACCAGGAGTGACGATGTTGTGATCTTTGGGTTTGCATTCACAGCGCTGATAGCGTACCAGTATTTTACAACTTCTCACTTTCTCCTCTGCAGCTTGTGGCTGGGGCGCTACAGGTTAAGAATTCACACCGAAGTTCTTGCGTGTGAAGAACCTTATCACAGTGCAGTGGAAAGACTGGCTGACGTTAAGCGGCACGAGTGCCTCTACATTCTGAAGAAAGCCCAGGTACTGTATCACCTGGTTATCTGTGAAGATTCTCAATCATCTAGTTCAAAGAAATTAGTCAAAGGCAACTGGACTGGGGGAAGATGATCGAGTGGTCTAGAACAGTGATTCTCAATTGGCGGGTCCCAACCCAAAAGTGGGTCGCGTACCCATTCTGGATGGGTCGCGAACAGCTGGTCAAAAATCCAAATATTCTGAATCAGCTGTTGAGCATGTGTTTTATTTTAGAAAATCTCTTATTTTGAAAGGCACACTCTGCTGAATAAGCACATTTTCCTTTTTTTTACAATTTCTTTTACAATATTTATGTGCTTGGTTTGAATTCTATGAGAGTGGGTCGCGACTTAAATGACCGCAAGAAAATGTGGGTCTCTTGTAACAAATGCATTTTCAAAATCATCGTGACATTAGTGGCAGCTGAGCAGGTTGTTGTTAAATAAACACTAGAAGATGCCAATAATAATGAAGCGTATCTTTGTCCATCAGGTCATTGGGATGACCACCACGGGAGCAGCCAAGTATCGTTCAGTTTTACAGGAACTGGGCCCACGTTTGGTGATAGTGGAGGAGGCGGCGCAGGTTTTAGAGGCACACACCATCACCACGCTGAGTAAAGCATGTCAACATCTTATTCTGATCGGAGACCACCAACAGGTAACAACAGGAGTCCCTTCTCTTTACGCTAGTGTTTTCCAAACACCATTTTGAAGCTGTAGCACATTTTCCCATCAGTATAGATCTGTGGACACACCTGCAAACAAAAGTCACGTCAAGAATGAGACGTAAAAAAAGACACATACAGTATGCTTACATTGTGGGTCTTGTTTATTTAAACACAGTGATGATGAACATGTAGAAATTGAAGAAAGATCTACCTGATTGTCTATTGATAACCCAATACAGCTTGAAAAGATCTGTTTGGACAAAGACAGATGGACTTATTGGACAAATTGTTTGCAGTGAAGAATTGATAGATTTCAGACCAATGAAGTCCTAGTCAAACTTCGTATGCGATAATATCGAACGTGCTTGAAATCTTTCCGATTGACCTCCGATTTTTACCTTAACCTGCGACACTGAACGTGCCTTACATCGTCAAAAATCGTTGACGCTTTTTTGCTTTCTGTTTCTGTGTACAAAATGTCGCGAATTGTTTGCGGAGCGTTATTCTTACCGTGTAGGGCCACTAGGTGGCAGCCACTATACAGCAGTTAAATAACAATATACATGTTATCAGGTTCTCAATATCGTGTCAATTTGTGGAAGCGTGAGTTAGATGTCGCCCTGTTCTTCTGTCCCAAAGCGAGACAGAAAATAAGGTCTGAACGACACCTATTTAAACGGATCGCTAATATTTCTTTTTTTTTCTTGATAATAAATACTAAAAAAAAACAAACATGCCAGTCAGCAGGGGATGCACTGGAAATCAGTGGACTATTACAACGCCTTGTCTAAACCTGCCATATGGGGAGACAGACTGTCTAGCAATCTGCAGGACACAATCACAACCACACACAGTTATATCACATCCCTCAGTGGAGTCTCTGTCTGTCTTAACCTATTTTGTAACTTATGTCTTTTTTTTTGTCTCTTGTACTGCCCGATATAATTGTGTGTATGCACAAGTTAACACATGGCTTCCCCTCTACACAACACATATTAAAAGTATACACTAGGGGTGTGACGATTCACTCACATAACGATCCGATTCATATCCCGATTCACAGGCTACGATCCGATTCAGGAACAATTCCTCAAAAATATATGAAGCGATCGATCCAGTTCGATCCGATTCGGTTCAGTTCGATCCAAAACAATTAATTTGCACAACCCTAGCATACACACACACATTTTTCTGAGAACTCTATCATGTAGTGCTTATGCAAATACATTTTTTTTAACTAGACAATCAGAAAAAGCAACAAAACTTCAACCTGACAGCATTTCAACAGAATCTGTGATCAAATCATTTATTTATTTATTTTTTTTACACTTTTATCTTTCTTTCATCCTTAGAAATTTTGGATAACATCGATTACTTAACTTTCCACAACAAACACCAGGGTTTGGTGATTAAATGGGCAGAACATAGTGCTTCACATTTGCAGAATTTATCCTGCCTCCCCCACACGCCTCCCACATGGAGCACAGTCGCGGTGTGTTTTGCATCTAAATTTGTGCACACTCACACATACACACACGCACACAATTCCGCACTCTCAGAAGAAACAGGGATTGAAAAAAAATAAAGGTAAAGTAAAATTGTGGTCAGTTTGTAGGTTCACCGCGTAGATAACCTGTACGACCATCAATTAAGTTACATCACAAAACCTAACAATGTTACAGTGTAACATAACATGAGGTAAATTGGGATGTCCTATTATTACACAATGCGATGAGACGATTAATACGATACAATACAATACAATAATACGATTAATACGATAACACAATGCCTGAGTTTTACCAAAATTGGTAAACTCCCTGCTGGGGCCCTTAGACGTTTACCTCAATATTGGGGTGTTGGGGTATTGGGGAATCGGAAATGAATTATTTAGACCAGAACTTCCCAATCTTTTTCTGTTACGCCCCCCCCAGCAAGAAGAAAACAATTCGCGGCCCCCACCCACTCTCCGCTTCAACAAGGACGTGCAATTGCACTTTATTATAGTACGGCGGAAAAAAAGCATGTTCCCCAGGGTCACACGCACCCCCCTCAGCATTGCACCGCGCCCCCCCAGGGGGGCCCATCCCACACTTTGAAAACCCCTGGTTTAGACAATTCCGGCAACTATTATTTCCGCAATACCTAGACATAACATAACATTAAATGACACCATGTAACATTATGATGTAGCATAACACGATCCAAGGTAGTATGATGTAACGTGACATAACGTTTGTCCCATTACAACGTTTAACGTAAAAAAATGTCAACTCCCAACTTAGTTGCAGCCCAGTGCCACCGTGTATGAACTGGCGAAGGATTTCCACATGGAGATTTCCATGTTTGAAAGACTGGTGAGGATGGGACATCCTTTCGTCAGACTCAACTACCAGGTGTGTGTTGGTCACTTGGTTAGTAAAGGAGCTTGTAACGTGGTTATGAGAATCGTTTGTTGTTTTTTGTTTAGCATCGTATGAGGCCAGATATTGCACGTCTTCTCACCCCACACATCTACCCAAAGCTGGAGAACCATCCCTGTGTGTATAAATATGAAAACATCAAGGTGTGCATCCCACTTTATTCACTTACATTTTTTTTATTTGCCAGGATTGCAAGGATTAACTAACCTATTTTGTCTTTTTAGGGCATTAGTACCAACTTATTCTTTGTGGATCACACTTACCCAGAAAAAAGCTCAGACGGGAAAAGCCACCAGAACCTGCATGAAGCCAAATTTCTGGTAGCTCTTTGCCGCTATCTTCTCTTGCAAGACTACAAGCGAGAGCAAATTACCATTCTTACCACCTACTCTGGCCAGCTCCAGTGTTTGCGCAACTTGATGCCTGCCAGCCAGTTCTCGGGTGTCAGAGTGCATGTTGTAGACAAGTACCAGGGTGAAGAGAACGATATCATTCTCTTATCTCTGGTTCGCAGCAACAATCAGAGGAAAGTTGGCTTTTTGGCCATCCATAATCGCGTCTGCGTTGCTTTGTCCCGTGCAAAAAAAGCTATGTACTGCATTGGTAACAGTGAAACCCTCAGAAGTTCCAAACTGTGGGTCAACATCTTCCAGACCCTGAAGGAAAAAGCTCAGATTGGACCGACTCTGAACTTGTACTGTCAGAACCACCCATATCGCCAGATAAAAGCTGCTCACGATGAGGACTTTAAACAAGCGCCTGAAGGTGGCTGCACCCTGCCGTGCCAGTACCGTTTGGATTGCGGCCATGTTTGCGTCAGCGTCTGCCACCCGTACGACCCAGAGCACAAGAAGTACATTTGTAACAAAGCCTGTCAAAGGATTTTGTGTGACCTGGGCCACAAGTGCCCTCTCTTGTGTTTCCAAGAATGTCAGAAATGTATGGTAAGGGTTCCAAAGATCATACCGCAGTGTCAACACACTCAGAAGGTTCCTTGCCATCAGAATCCAGAAACTTTTGAATGTCAAGAGCCTTGTCAGAAAACACTTGCATGTGGACACCTTTGTCAATCAACCTGTGGAAGGGAATGCACCACAATGTGTAAGGAGTTGATCAATCAAGTTCTCAAGTGCGGCCACACCCAGCTTGATCATTGCTTTTACCAAACGAGTACCATGGAGGCTGTCTGTACGACCCCATGTGGGCATCAGCTGAAGTGTGGCCATTCCTGCCGAGGCACCTGCGGAAAATGTTTCCAGGGACGCTACCATAAGGCATGCTTGCACGAGTGTGAGACGCTCCTGGTCTGCTCTCATAAATCTGAGCCTTGCTTTAGCAGTGGCTCACCTTGTCAGAGACCATGTGAGAACAAATGCGCCCACGGCCATTGCAAGAAGAGATGCGGGCAACCCTGCATTCCATGCACCGAGCCCTGCGTCTGGCAATGCGCTCATCAGAGATGCAGTAAACTTTGCCACGAGCCATGTGATCGTCCACCCTGCAACAAACCATGTCCAACAACCCTCAGTTGTGGACACCCATGCATTGGTTTGTGTGGTGAAAAATGTCCTAGCAAATGCCAGACATGTCATGCAAAGTATTTCTCTGGGGCGACGTATCCCCCAGACGCTCACTTTGTTCAGCTGGAAGACTGTGGACACATCATTGAATACACAGCCATGGACTTGCACATGCAGATGGATGACAAGGAGGAGGCAATAAAGCTAAAGAATTGTCCGAAATGTGGCACCGCAATCCGTAAGAATCTTCGCTACGGATCTCTCATCAACAAAACACTTGCAGAGATTGAGTTGACAAAGATGCAAATCAATGGAAACACTGGAGATATTGAAAGGTACAGAGATGCTCTGAAAAGACAATGTAGGGTAGATTTGCAGATTGGACAACAATTCGTGGTGTACTACGAAGGCCTGGACAAGTGCTCAACCGCTAACGATCTGTGGTTCCTACAAAACACGATGGATTTTCAAAGAAGAGTCGAATCGCTCCGTAAGAAAGCTAAAAACATGTCGCTGAACCAAAGGGCTAGATTTCTAGGTATCCTTGAGAAGTTCATGGGGTGGCTGAATGATCTTCAGCAAACCTTCACAGAGCAGCAGGTCTATGATTTGCAGAGGGAGCTGCAGAGACTCATCTTACTTGCTGTAGTCAATGTTGGTTGTCACATGGCAGACAAGCAAAATCTAAGTGGAATTGTTCAGAGGGAGATCCAAGAACTCAAAAAGGTTCTGAATCAGTCTGGGCATTTCAGTCGGCAAGATGAAGAAAGGGTGATGGAAACCATGCAAGATTTCAAAGGGAAACACCCACTGTTGTCCCTAGAGATGACTGATATTTGGAAAGAAATGACCAAACCGTCCATGACAACACCTACAGAACTCTGGTTCAGATGTCCTAAAGGCCATGTCCAGCTGTCCAAAGAACGCAGAGGAGCTGTGGAGACTCCGCGTTGTCTTGTTTGCAGATCAGACAAGTTTCTGTAGCTGTGAATGGAGCACAATATTTTCCGTTGCCGGAATATAAATTCTGACCAAATAATGATCTTTCCATTTCCTTCGCTAAATGCTTCCTGTTCAATTACAAAAAGTCAATGGTCTTTCAACAGCAAACTTGTGTTTGTAAAATCTGTAATGATATCTGAGATATACTGTGAGAATGCATGCTTCATGTAATAATGACAATAGTATTAAATTGTAATGGTAGTAACTTGTAACTTCAACAATATTGTCAACAATTACATGGTATCAGAAGTCTAGATCTCTTGGGATCTTTTTCCGTGTTATCTATTTACTCTATCCTTTTGTTTTTCAAATTTTTCTGTTTTTAAAACCACTGGAAATTGAGAAAGCTGCTCGGCTTCGCTTCACTTTGGTAGTATTTCATCACCAAAGTTGTTCCATGTCCAGCACAGAGTAATTTCCGAAACGTAAACTGTGTGATGCAATGTCAAAGACATAAGCCTATCCTGCTGCGTAAGTGACTTACAAAAAACTTCCCCGGAATAAATGTGAAATGTTCAAAGTAACCACATCAATAAACAAATTAAAACATGTTTGTTTACAAAGTGATTATTTGAAAAAAAAAAAATAAAAAAAATAATATATATATATATACACTGTTATAAAGCAGGTTATATATATATATGTATATATATATATATATATATATTTCTGCTAGTTTTAACCTTTATCTCAAAAACTGAACACTGCAATTATTCCAACAATTCCCGTTTTTTCTTTGCAATAAAGGGGGAGAAAATGTCCACGCAAGTTTGATGGTTTCTACAGTTGGTTAAATACACAAAACTGAATATATATATATTTTTTTTTATCAACTCCATGACGTTTAAGGAAACGCTTCCTCTCATGCTACACTGGCAGGTCTTCAACATTTAAACACACCTGATCTTACTTCCTGTAC